>PEIA01001056.1:0-18921 GCA_003613005.1 Prototheca ciferrii
GCCCCCCCCTCCCTCTCCCCCGCCCCGTTCCCGCTCCCGCTCCCGCTCCGTCCGGCGGCTGCGGCGCGCGGCTCGCCGGCGGCGGTGGCCGCGGCCGCGGCCGCGGCGGTGCGCGCGGGGCTGCCGCGGCTCGCGTTGCGCGTGGCCGAATCGTCTCGAGCTCGCGGCGTTCCTGCGACGCCCGCGCTGCACCGCGCGACGCTCCAGGCGCTCGGCGCGCTGCGCCTCGCGCGCCCGGCGGCCGACTACCTTGGGGCGCTTCCGGAGAGGGACGGCCCCGAGTGGGCGGCCCTGGCCGAGGGCTTTGCCAGCGCGGGCGCCTCGCGCGAGGCCGCCGAGGCCCTCCGCGCCGCCTGCCGCACGGGCTGTCCGCCCAGGGACGCCTCGGTGCGCGCGGTCATCGAAGCGGTCATCGAAGCGGTCGTCGACGACGCGTCGCGCGTCGAGCCGTCGCGCGTCGAGCCGTCGCGCGACGCCGCAGGCGAGCCGCGGCGATCGCCCTCGGCCCTCCTCGTCGAGCTGCTGGGCCTCTGCCTCTCCTCCGGCGCGGCCGTTTCCGAGGAGACGGCCGAGCGCGTCTTCGCCGCCGTCGGAGAGCGCGAAGACGTCGCAGCGCTGCGGCGGACGCACGCCCACGCGCTGCGAGAAGCCAGATGCGGCTGGGGCTTTGCCGGAGCCGCCGCGGGATGGGGCATCGCAGAGCGCGGAGGAGAGGGGGGCAAACCCGTCCACGTGGGGCGCGGAGGATCGGTGGCGATCTCCGGTCAACGTCCAGAGCCCGTCCATGCCGCGCCGGCCCTTTGCGCTGCGCCAGGCCCAGACCCCGCCCTGGTTCCATGCGCCGCTCCCGTCGCTCCTTTTGCCCCCCTTGCCCCCATCGCTCCCTTTGCTCCTCTTTTAGCCTACACGCCCATGCCAGTTCCGTACTACCCCGCTCCGGCGCCGCATGCGCTCCCGCTGTTCGTCCTCCCCCCGCCCGCTCTCCCGCCCCCCCTTGCCCGCCCCACACCCCCGGCTTCCCCCTTTGCCCGCCCCGCACCGCCGGCGCCCCCGCCTGCCGCCGCCACCCTGACTCGAGCGCCCCGCCGGCCGGCCGCGCGCGCGCCCGCGTTCTCGCGCTGACGTCGAGACCCCCCCATCTCAAACCTCGAAATCTCTGTATCTTACGACCGCTCGGCGATCTGGCAAAGGCTCGCGCAGAGGCAAGAGGGGAATGAGGGAAAGAGGGGACGAGCGGAACGGTGGAGCGGAAGCCGAAACGAAAGCGAAAGCGGGGAGGCAAGGGGATGAAGGAGCCTTACAAGCGTCGAAAGAAGGAAAAGGGCGATTCAGAACAAAGAGTACAAAAAAAAAAGGGGGCGGAAACGAGTTCTGAGAGCGTCGCTCCCCGTCATCCCCATCGGACGCCGACGTTGAGCGGGAGGCTCCAGCTGATTTCCGTTTCGGTTCCGTCGTGTCGTTGCGCCTCGAACCGGAACCGGACCCTCCAGCCGACTCGCAGCGCTCGTTGTTCGAACGAGGGCGAAGCGTCTGGCGGGAGCGCGAGGTCAAAGGGCAGCGCCACCGCGTCGACGGCCGAGAGCACCGTCTCGGCGGCGGCGAGGGGCGGCGGCGAGGGCAGCTCCAGGGGGCCCGGGGGAGCGGCGGTTTCGGCGCCAACCGCCTTGGCTTTGGCGCCGGCGCGCGATCGGTCCAAGACCGTTTCGACGCGCTCGAGCGACACGCCCACCGTCGTGCAGCGCGCGCTGCCCTCGGCGCGCGAGAATCGGATCACCCCCGAGACCGTATCCCCGGGGACGAACGTCGTGATGCCCCCCGGGGCGGGGTGCGCCAGGCGCACCACGGCCAGGGGCGCGGGACCCACCCGCAGCGAAAAGGGGCCGAGGCTCGCGCGCCGGGGCGTCCGGGAGCTCGGGGGAGCGGCAGGAGAGGAAGAGGCCGGCGGAGAAGGGGCACCCGCCGCGCGGTCGAACGGCGACGAGGGACGTTCCGCTCCCCCCGCCCCGGTTGGGGCCCCGGAAGCAGTCGTCGTTCCGGTTTTGGCGGTGCTCGAGCGTTCGTGAAAGGTATCGGTCGTTTTTTCTTTGCCGTTCGCGCTCGTGTCTGCTCGTTCGTCGCGCCCAGCCTCGCCGCGAGCGGCCGCGAGGGCGGCGGTCGGAGCGGCGCCTCCCAAAGGGGGCCCACTCGTCGCTGGGCGCTCGGCCTGACCCCCCCCGGGCCTCGTTCCCCTCCCCGCCCGTCCGGCGCCTTTTGCGAGGTCGAGGAGCGCTTCCAGGCGAAAGGGAAGGGCTCTGACGGCGGCGTGCGCAGCTGCTGCGGCCTCGGTGCGCGCCACGCGCTCCGCCGCGGCCCGCAGCGTTGCCCGAGACCCGAGCTCCCAGCTCTCGCAGTGCGAAGGCCGGAACGACCCGTGCGGAGCGCCGGCCACGGACGCCGAGTGCGCGTGGCGCAGCGCATGCGAAATTGGCGGGAAATACGCCGCTCCCGCCGGAAAAGCGCGGGCCGCCCCCGGCCGCGCGCCAGAGCCCCCAGAAGCTCCGCCTGCGGGGGTCCACATGCCGGCCGCATCCCCGGGGGCGACCAGGACGGGGCTGCGCAGCTGCAGGCTCGCTTTCCCCGCCGCGCGGAGCTCCACGATCAGCGCGTAACGCGTGCGCACGGCCACGCCGCGGTGCGTCGGAGGCGCGGACGAGGGGACCGACGCGCGCACCAGAAAACGACGAAACGGAGGGGGGGGAGGGGGGGGAGGAGGGGGAGGGGCAAACTCGGCCGGAAAGAGAGCGTGCCCGGGGCGAGACGGAGACGGACCAGGCGAAGAACACAGCGATCCACGGGGAGAAGAGGAAGCGGAGGAGGAAGAGGAAGAAGAAGAAGAAGAAGAAGAGAGAGAACAGAGGGGGTTGAGCGGGAGCGCGGGCGGGTGCGTCGGCGCGGAGGGCGCCGCCCGCGAGTCCAGGTCCGTGCCGGCCCTCCGCTCTTCTCCGGAGGCGCCGGGGGGCAGAGGGCACGGGAGGTCTTGGCCCGGAATCTCCCCCTTGCCCTCTTCCGCGATCGCATTCGCTCTCTCGAGTCTCTTCGAGTCGCCAGCCGCGAGTGCGGTTCCGGGCGCGTCGGAAGGCTTTCCGTCGGCGTCGACCGCGCTTCCGTCGGCGCGCGCGCGCGCATCCTTTTCTGGCTCGGCCTCGGCTCCCGCTCCCATGTCCATGCCCAGGGCCGGGGCGGTCGCGGCGGTCGTGTCCGGAGACGTGGGGGCATGTCCGGCGTCCGGAACGGGCCCCCTCCCCCTCCCCCCCCCCCTCTCCCCCTTTCCCTGGACGCGTCGGTCCTTGCGGTCTGCGCCCCCGTCGTCTCCGCTGGGCAGATCTCGGAGCGCGTTGTCTCCCGCGTCTCCCGCGTCTTCTGCTCTTTCTTTCTTCCTGGCTCCGCAGGTGGCTGTGAGTTCTCCAAAGGCGACGAGTCTGGAGGGTCTTCTCGGGTCGTCTGGGGAGGAGGGGAGCTCGTTGCGCGCCGCTGCCGAGGAGGCGAGGAGGGCTCGGGAGGATCCTGCGACGGCCGTCGCGCGTGGCGACCCGACGCTGCTTCCGAGGCTTCCAAGTGCGGACGATGCCACGGACGAGGCCGCGGAGGGCGCCGGCGTGAGCGACACGTGCGAGAGCAGCAGGGGCGCGTACGCCGAGGCCGGGGGGTCCCAGGCATGGCCCGGGAGCGTCGACACTGCCGACGCGGACGGCGACCCCGAACGCCCCGGCGGCAGCGCGCCAGCAGCAGCACACGAAGAAGAAATGGAAGAGGAAGACGCAAAAGGACCGAACGCGTCCAGGCCGCCAAACGGAGTCGCAGCCGGGACGCCGCTGCCGCTTCCCTCCGCGCCCACCCAGTCGCCGCCCCGACCCGACCCGAAGCGCAGCCAAGGGGGAAAGGGGGCGGAGGGGATCGAGGGCGGGGCCAGGGCAGCGCCCCCGGGGGCATGGGCGCTGCCCATGCCCCCAAGTCCCCCCACCTCCGGAGCTCTAGAGGATCCCGGTGCGGATCCCGGCGCGGATCCTGACGCGTTTCCCGGCGCGGGTCCCGGCGCGTTTCCCGGCGCGTTTCCCGGCGCGTTTCCGGGTGCGGCTGGTGCGCCGCCGACGAGTGCTGCGTCTCCTGCCCAGACTCGTCTCGGGACGTAGACGCGATCGACGCGCTCGACGCCGACGAATCGGACGACCACCTCCTCGATGTCGTCCGCGGAGACGATCGGAGGCAGCGGCGGCGCCGGCGGCTGGTGCGCCGAGGCGCGGCGGGGAAACAGGCCCCGCAGTCCGCCGCCCACGCCAGACCGAGACGACCCGGAAACGGACGCATCGACGGCCCCGTTTCCAGCGGCAGAGCCGGCGTTGGAGCCGGAACGAGAGCCGGACATCCCGCCCCGGGAGCCCGCTCCGGCTCCGGAACACATCGCGTCGCCCCCGTCTGCGGACAAACCCGCCACCACAACGACGCTCGACACGGACCCGGATCGAGGCGTGCTCGGCTCGGTGCCGGGAGCGCTCGGAGCGGAAAGGGCAGACGCCAACCCGAACGCGCTGGCGCGACGGCCGTCCAGACCCTCGGCCCCGCCAGGGTCCGACAGCGACTCGATCACCAGCAGCCCAAGCGCCACGCCCCCAGGGGCCACGGGCGTCGGAGGCGTCGTCAACGTCGCGCGAAGCATCGCGACACACACACGCAGACGTACAGACGCACAAACGCACACCACCACAATTCAAAGAACGCAAAAAAACAAAAAAAGACCACCTATCACCACAATGCGATGCAGAAACAAAAAGAGCGAGAGACGCACGCGCGCGCACACGCCCCCCCCCCGTCCCGCGAACAAGAGGCGCAGAGCCGCCTCGCCGTTGCCACCACCGCCACCACCGCCACCGGCACCGCCCCGCCACCTCGGTGGTCACGGCCCGGCGTGACCCCCCCGCCCCTCTCTCACTCTCCGAGGGCCTCGCCGCGCCCGCCCGGCTCCACAGCTCGCCGCTCAACCGCGAGCGCCAGAGCTCTCGAGCGCTGTCAGTCCCGAAGCGACCGAAAAGTAGACCTCTCCAAGGCTCGAACGCGCCGCACGAAGACGCCCGACGCGGCCAGATCCGCGCGGGGGGCGTGACGCGCGCACAAAACGAAAAACGTCTCTCTCGCCGGCCACGCGGCCCGGCCGCGACGAAGACGCGCCTCGCGCCGCGACGACTCGTCGCGAGCAACGCGCAAAGTCGCGCAGCCGCACTGCGTAAAACGCCAGAGACCAAACGGGCCCAGACGCAAGGTCCGAACCGCGCGGAAAAGGTCGCAAGGCTCGCCCGAGGGGGCGCGAGGGAGAGCGGAGGGAGGAAGCGTGCGAGGTGGGGGCAAGCAGCGAGCGAGGCGTTCGGCGCGCGCGCGGCGCGGCGCGCCCGGCGGATGCGCCGTCCCCCGTCGGGCTTTGCGTGCCGCGAGTTTGGGCAAGTGCTGTGCAGCCGCTGGCGTGGCGATGCGCGGTGCGACCGGTTCCGTCGCCTTTTTTCTCTTCTCCTTTTGTCGTGTGGATTTTTTGTTACTGTGGGTCTGCGCGTTCTCTCCGCGAGCGCATGGTCTTGACGCGCCGCGGGAGCGTCGCGAGCGCGGCGCGTCCCCGCGGGCAGCCGGCCGGGGCGCGATCCGAGACGCGAGGCGCTTCCGGGACTTGGAGCTCGGCTGGCGATCAATCTCCGCCGGTTACCGAGAAGCATGACACGTCGTCTCGATCTCCTGCTTCGTCGCCGTCCCGATCGGGCGGGGCCCGGCGGGGTCGCGAGGGTTCTGTTCCCACCAAGCGCGCTCGCCGCGGGAGCGGGTGTGCGGCGGAGAGGGAGGGGGGCGCGACGGAGGCTCGGACAAAGGGGCGCGGATCGGGGGGGGCATGGGAGGCATCGGGCGGTGAGGGTGTCCCGGACGCTGTGGTCGATCGAGCGATGGCGGACGATGAGGGCGGAGAGGTCGACGGATCCCGAGCGAGGGAGGAGGGGCAGGGCACGAACGACGTTGGGGAGCAGGACGACGAGGGTGGAGACGGGGGATATGACGTTTCCCAGCTGCTCGCGACGGTTCCCGTCTCTCCTGCCTCGGGCTCTCCCGCGTCGGTCCGAGACGGGGACGCGAGACGCGCGGCTGGCGAGGGCGAGACGGAGGGAGCGAGCAGGCCGGGCCCCCTGCGTGAGGCGTCCGCTTCAGGAAACGGCGGAGAATCGTCGCGCTCCGCCTCCCAGGCGGACATGGCCGTCCGCCGTCGTCTGCTGGCGCTGACGCAGGAGATTTCCGCGCTCAAGGCGGCCGTGCGTCTCTGCTCGGAGCTCCCCTGTCGCGGAGGCGTGGGCGGCGACGACGACGCCCACGAAAGAGAGGGCCCTGAGGAAGAGGGCGACGAAAGAGGGGGCGGAGGCCTCGGGGGGGGGCGGGGGCTCGGAGGGGGGGGACTCGGGGGCCTCGCTGGCAGGGGCATGGCCATGGCCATGGGCATGGGCCTGGGTCCGGTTCCGCCGGTCCGCCCGGCGCTCGACGTCTTTCCGTCGCCGCTGCTCTCGCTGCCGCCCGCCAATCAAAACCCTCCACTGTGCTCGCTGGCAGATTCGACGGCCGGAGAGGACAAGAGAAAGACGATGCGCGAAGAGGGAGAAGGAGAGACGGGCGGGGGGCGACGCGGCGGAGGCCCCTCGACCGGCGACCGAGCGGATCCGGATCTCCGCAGCCCCGCCCAAGCCCCGGACTCTGGGGCCCCCAGCCCCTCTGCCCTCGCCACCCCTTCGACCGCTGCCCCCAGTCCCGATCCGCTTTCTCTCCCGTCGCCCGGGGCTTCGGGGCTGGTGGGCTGTCCCGTGCCTGCTCCTCTCTTTTCGTTTCGGATGGTGCTCTGTTCGCTGCCTCCTGCGGTGGAGATCCAGGCGCGCCGGGCCCTTGCGTCGCTGCTCGCGTCGCGGCCGGGCACGCCGCCTCCGCTCTTCTCCGTGTCGCTGCACCGCCGCGTGACGCCTTGCACGACGCACGTGATCGTGCCAACGTGCTCCTCGACGGGCCGCGTTGCGAGCAGGACGACGCGGTATCTCGCGGCGCTCGCGGCCGGGTGCTGGGTGCTCTCGCCCGCCTGGCTGCTCGAGTCCGCGTCCGGAGGCGCTTGGCGGGACGAGCAGAGCTACGAGTGCCGAGGGGACGCCGTCTGCGAGGGAGGGCCGAGGACCGCCAGGATGAGGCGCCAAAGCCAGAGCTACGGCCTGTTTCACGGAACCGCCTTCCTGCTCCGCTCTTGCGGAAGACTCCCGCGCGGCGAGGTCGCGCGCATCCTCACCCTCGCGGGCGCCGAGGTCCGCATCGAGGATCGGAACGGCAAACACAAAGCGATGACACGCACGAAAGACGATGGAACGGGGGATGCGGGACAAGGCCACGAGAAAACCCCAACAGAGCGCATGCGAGACCCATCCTCACCCCGCGCCCCGTCCGGACAGCCCCCGCCCCCTCTCTCTTCCTCCCCGCCCTCCCTCGCCTGTTCCGTGATGCCCCCCGCGCCCGTGGAAACGCTCGGCTCGCTTTCGCAGCCCCTCTCCACGCTCTCCATCCCGGAAGGCGCCACCCAGGAGGAAAGGGCGAACGAACGCAACGGCTGGAACGCAGGAGACGGGGCGGAAAGAACGGCAGGATCTGCCCCCGGAGCAGACGGAGATGCAGAGCAACCCCCCACCTCCGTTCCCCATTTCTCCCCCGACGCTGCTCGCGTGCAGATCGTCGTGGCCGACGAGTTTCCCACCACGTACGTCCCGGGATCGAACAGCATCTCGATTGAGGGCGTGTTCGCCGATCTGGCCAAGCAGCGAGCGCCCTGGGTGGACGAGAGACAGGGTATGCCATGAGAGCGGGAGGGAGAAGATGAGGGGTGAGGGGGGGCTCTGTTGAATTCAGCGACCGTTTTCTCCCAATACGTCATGCCTCTCCGAGTCCGCTTTCGAGCCGCTTCGATCTTTGACTTTTTTTTTCTCCTTTTTGGGGAGTCGTTCAACCGAACACACGCGCGCCTCATCTCCCGGGCTCTTCCTTTTCAAACCACCATCGATCGCCATTCCGTTCGGAGACCATTTCGTTTCACCCCGCTTCGGCGACGCAATCCCGTCGCTGGTCTTTTAAGACTTGAAATCTCGCTCATTCCAAGCGTTGGATGTGTATTACATCGAGCATCGTCGAGGGGGGGGGGAGGGGAGACCAGAGGCGCTCCCACCACTCTTGGAGATGCCCCCCCCCGCCCACAAAAGAGAGAGCGCAAGAAGGGGGAATGGACAAATTCCAAAAATAAGAAATAATAAAAAACGGACCATGCCGAGCCTGGTCGAAGGAAACCCGATCTGATGATTCTCGGGGCGGCGCCCCGATCGCCTCGGCCGAGCAGAGCATCGGGCGTCAGCATCAACATCGGCCGGGGTCGGCCCATCCCTCTCTCGCGCATCTGCCCCTTCCTTTGCAACTTATATTTTTTTTACGGAATGCCCCAAAAACCGCTGCGGACTCGTGTCTTGTACTGCTCGTAGTCGTCCCCAAACATGTTCGTGAGGTGCGCCTCCTCATATGGGATCCGGCGTCGGAAGAAGGTGTACGAGGTCGCCGCGAAGAGCGCGGACGAAAGGGGGTTTCCGAGCCACACCTGGGTCCCCGTCGCCCACAGCATCCATCCCAGATACCCCGGATGACGACACAGTGCGTACGGACCCGACGTCACCACGCGATGGCCTTCCACGCGCCGCACCCGGATCAGGTGCGTGAACGCGCGACCGGCGTGAATCTCTGCCCACGCCCGCAGCGCCTGGCCGACCAGCGCGACCGCGCCGCCCGCAAAACACGCCGCGCGCGGAAAGCAAAGCCAAGGCGCAAACGCGCGACGAACCACAAACTCGCACACACCAAACACCATGAATGCGACATACTGCTTGTTGAACAGAAACGCTGCGCGCAAAGAACGGAAACAGAACGCAAAGTGAGGGTTTCAAGGTCCTGCCAGGCAGCTCGCCCGAGCAGCCTCGCCCCCTGTTTTTTTTTTTCTCTCCATGCTCTCTCTCTCGCTCGCTCTATCTTTTTCTTTTCTCTCCTTACTTTGCCTGCTAGCTCTGACCCTTTTCGTTAACCAAACGTACATTGAAACGATACGGTGTCGGGGTGGTAGCGTGCCGCGATGGCGTATTCGGACAGGTGATAGACGGCGAGCGAGGCTGCCAGCCCCACGAGCTGCGCGGCCATGGCTTGGCCGCGCCGCAGCCGATCGCGGGGCTGATCGAAGACGATACGAGCGCGTCGGTGTCTGAATACGAACGTATAAAGAAGAGCGCGACCAAATGAGATTGGAGGGTGGAACAAACAAACCCTGCGCGCGGGGTGGCGCGCGCGCGCGGGGGTGCGCGCCACGCCGCTTGCGACAGCAGAGCTGCCGCGGGGCGCACGCGCGTTGGCGTCTCGCGCACCGTTTGCATCCGGGGTTGGAAAAAAAAACACGCTAGATAAAGTCGCTGCTGAACCGTCGCATTTCGAACCTCGATCGCGACGGCAGGCTGCGCAGATGCATTTCGCGGTGCCTCGGCGTTTTCCTACCCGTTGCCCCTTCCTTCCTCTTCTACCTGCCGTCTGTCGATGTCGACTTTCATTCATCGCGATGGCGTCGATCCGTGGTCTGGCGCTTTTGCGCTCGATGCATTTTTGTATCCTTCGGATCGATCGATCGCACAACAGACGAACACGCGAGGGAGCACCAAAAAAAAGGGAGAGGAAAAAAGAGGGCGAGGAGGGGGGGGACGAAAGAGGCGGCGAGCGGGCTCGGCGCAGTCGCCGTCGACGGAAGGCAGCGGGATGGGGCGTTCGGGACGGGGACAGGGTGCGCCCAAAGGGGAGGTGGAGAGGAAGGAAGAATCTCGTTGCCGCCCTCGCCTCGTTCCCCCGGCAATTGTACGCGCGAGCCGCGGCTTTGGCGCGAAGGCGCGCGGGTGTGGTCTCGCGGGGGGGGGGGGGGGGGGGGGGGGGGGGGGGGAGTACGGCGCCGGGGGAGTCGAGGGGGTCGGCAGAGACGAGGGGAAAAACCGGCAAACGGAGCAAGCGAGGCCGGGGAGCCGCCGCGGGCGCGGGTCGCCGGCGGGGGAAAACCAGATGGCTAGGGAAAGACGCGAGGCGAGCGTGCGGGAAGAGAAGGGGAGAGCGGCGCGCGGAGACGCGCGCGAGCCTTCTGGAAGAAGGTGAGGGCGCGGGGGGCAGAGGGTGGGGAAGCAGGGGCAGAGGGCAGTGGGGGGCGGGGGGAGAGGGCAGTGGGGGGCGGGGGGCAGAGGGTGGGGAGCGGGGGGCAGGGGGGGGAAAAGGCTGAGAAGGGGGAACGCAGGGAGAGTAGGGAAAGAGAAAGAGAGGGGGGAAGGGGGAGAGAGGAAAAAGGGGAGGGGGGGAGAGAGGCCGGATCAGGCTGCGAGATGGCTCAGCCTGCGAGATCCGGATTGGGCTGCCGGGTCGGTCAGACTTCGGTGGCGTCTCTGACCCAGGCGGCCCAGGCCGGGGGCGCGCCGTTGGCACCAGCCGCTCCGTCTGCGCCCTTTGAGCGCGCTCCGCGCCAGCCCAGGAGACGGGCCAGGACTCCGGCGCGACTCTCGATTGGGTGCTCGTCCTCAGAGTACGGCCGCTTGAGCGCCTCGGGCTGCCCCTCGAGCACGAGGGGGGCGACGGCGCCCACCCCCCCTCCCCCGCCTCTTCCGTCGATCGCGCCCGGGCCGTCGATCGAACGCTGCAACTCTTCCGCAAAGCGAAGAAACTCAGCAAACGCCTGCCCGACGTCGTGCGTCTGCACGCGACCAGACGCGACGGGAGACGACGGACGAGGAGGAGACGGAGAGAGAGGAGACGGAAGTGAAGATGTGTACGGCGAAAGTACCCTGAACAGCAGGAGGTGGGAGGGGTAAAGTGAGAGGAAAAAAAGGAAAGATGGGGGAAAAGGTAAAGGAGCAAAGAGAGAGAGGGGGGGGAGAGGATGGGGAATGGGGGCAATACGATAGAGGGGTAGAGGGGGGGGAAACGAGCAGCACGAAACGATAGGTGAGGTGGTCGGTGAAAGGGAGGGGAGGGAGCAGTGCTCGCGGGCTCTCCCCCTCTCCCCCTCCATTTCTCCCCTGGGCAGTGCCGCGATAGATTCCGCGCCCAAACGCTCGCGCCCCGTGCTCCCTCCCGGGTCCCTTGCCACCGCCCCTCGCTTGCTGTGCCTCCAGTCCGACTCACGGCGCTCCCCGAGCTGCGCCGCGAATGTGTCCCGTCGCATTCCGCGATCATCAAACCCACTCGCACGCGCCCCACGGGTCCGGCGCGCGGGCGCCGGCGCGCGCCCGCGCGCTCCCATCCTCCCTCCCCCCGCGCCTTGGAGGCCGACGCCAACGCGCGCGCTCGGCCGGGTGCGCCCCACCTCACCACATCCCCCCGCGCCCTCCTCTCGGACCGCCGCGGCCCGGCGACCGTGCCGTCACCGCACCGTTCGTCAAACTCGGTCGCGGCATCGCCGTACGAAGTCAACTCTTGTTGTTGCTCGTCCGCAATCGGAGGCCTGCGCGAAACGAAAAGGCGGTTCGGAGGAGCGCGCGAGGCAGCGCCGCGAAAACTCCGAGAGCGCGAGCCCCCCTCCCCCCGACTTCGACCCCCCCACCCCCCTCCCCCCTCACGCCGGCCAGCTCCCTTGCTCCACGGGGGTCCGCTCGCCCGGCCTTCCCCCCCTTCTCGCAAAGCCCGCGCGATTCGCGAACCGGGCTCGGGGCGCCGGCACGACTCGCGCCCCGCGTCAACTTTGGTCGGAACGTGTCGACGCACCTCCCAGGGCAATTCAAAAGCCGTTTGTGGAGCTTCACGCAGCGCTTGACGGGGAGTCCCGTGTCGGGATGTGCCTCGGTTCGGCACTCGAGCTGGGCGAGAAAGGACCACGAGCAGCCCTCGGTGGTGGTAGCATTCCGACACCGGTCGACGTCCAATCGCTCCCACCAGGGCGTCAGTGCGGGCGCCAGCGGATCCATGGCGCAGCGGCGCGGGTGGGCCGCCTGGGCCCGAGGAAGCGGTGCACGGGTGGGAGCCGAGGGGGGAGAGAGGGGCAGCGGTGCGGAGGGGAAGCGGGGGACGCAAAGGCCCGAGACTGCCGGGGGGTCGGGGATCGTCGTGCGAGCGCACGAGCACGCGGCCGGCCACGGACGAGCCGTCTCAACGTCGCGAAGCGCGTCCGGAGCGCGGTGCGAGCGCTTGCGTTTCGCCGGCGCGCGCGCAGGAGGCGCGCGGCGTCGCAACCGACGGAGGCGCGCGCGCGGGCGCGCGGGCGCCGAGGGGCGCGCCCGCCAAGGAGGCAGGCGAAAGGGGAGGGAGAGGGGGGAAGGGGAGTCGGAGGGGGGAGAGACGGCAGCCCGCGAGGAGACGAGGAGCGGATGCGGTGCGCGCAGAGATTCGCGGTGCGCTGCGCGAACGACACAGGGTACCGGCGTGTCGTGGGGGGCGGTCGGGATTCGCGACGTTTGCACGCGGTCAGCGGGGCAATTCCGCATTTACCCCTTGCCGCCCTCCGTCCCACGGTGGCGTGCAATTCCCGCGGCGAGCAAACCGTATGCACGACAGGCGAGGTGGGGGGGCAACAGCGGTCTCCGCGGCATGATCACTCCGGAATCTCGTCCCCCCTTTTCCGCGATCTCCCCTCGATCACCCCCCCCCTTGTCGGGGGCAGGGACGCTCGCGCCCCCTCCACTCCGCTTCTTCTTCCCCTCTCGAGTGATTCTTCCTGATAAGCCCCTCTTAAAGGGGCGTGTGAGGACGTGCTTTCATGACGAATGCGTCGAGCTTTTGTCGAGCATTTCACATCGCACCTCGAGCTGAAAAGCTCCCTTTTCTCCCCTTTCTTTTTATTTCTCCTTACTGCTTACCGTTCGCTTTGTTCCATCGTTCCGTGCTTTTGCGAAGAGTCGAAGGCCGATAGACTTGCAACTTTTGGCATCGCTTTTGGTTACACACACACACACACGTTCCATGTTTCCCAGGACCCCCTGCACCTCGAGCTGTTGGACCTCCGAATGCGGTCCTGAATCTCGGGTGTTGATTTTCGTTTCTTCCTTTCATTTCCCTACTTGATGAACTGGGAAACCCACCTGAATCCGTCACCGTATCCCATGCGGCGCACGACGGAGCACATGAAGATCTCGATGGGTCTGGCCGCGAGCGCGCGCGCGTCCGCCTTGCCCTTGCCGGTGGTCTGTCCGGCGAGGCCGAGCGCGTAGCGCAGCTCGTCCTCGGAGGCGGCTCCGGGAATGTCGACCTTGTTGCCAAGCACCATGAACGGCACGTCCGCCAGCGAGTCGTCCGAGAGCAGCGAGGAGAGCTCGGCGCGCGACTCGGCAAAGCGCTCGCGGTCCGCAGCATCAACCAGGTACACGATCGCATCCACGCGAGCGTAGTAATCCTTCCACACCTTGCGGGCAATCTCGTGGCCACCCAGGTCGAACGCCTTGAAGTTGATCCCGCCCATCTGCAGCTCCTGCGGCGGGGGCGAAGAGGGTGGAGGGGGGTGGGAGAGGGGAAAGGGCGAGCAGGCGCGAGGGGGGGTGAGGAGGCGAGGGGGAGGTGAGGAGGCGAGGGCAGTAGGGAGGTAAGGGAGGTGAGGAGGCGAGGGCAGTAGGGAGGTAAGGGAAGTGAGGGAGCCGAGAAGGGGGCACGCAAGGGAGCCGTGTTCTGTCCATGGCTCCGCCCCCCTCCCATGCTCCTCCGCCATTCCGCACTCTGGGCCCTCGCGGCGTTCGTTCCCGCTTCCGCCCGCGCCGCGCCGACCGTACCTCCGAGGTCGGATACTGCGTCGGCTGGTGCTGCGCCAGACGCTCGTCCTTGAGCATGTGCATCAGCGTCGTCTTGCCGGCATTGTCGAGGCCCAGGAACAGAATTTTCGCATTCTTGTTGTACAGACCCAGCGAGGTCAGCACGCCCGAAAACCTGCGCGCGCGAAAACCATCGGCGACGGCGTCAGTCTCAAAATGCACTCGATGAGCGATCCACCTCCGTCGCGCGGCGACCACGCGTCGCGCGGGGGGCAAACGCTCGAGGCCCAGTCACGCGGCCCCCGGGGCGCATGACAGGCCAAGGGAGGGGACCCCCCACGCGAGGACGCGCGCATCGCGCGTCCCGGCCGGCCAGCCGCGCTCGACGACCCCCGCCCCCCGTCTTCCCCACCCTCCCCGCCCCTCTGGTCCCCTGCCCCAAAGCCCCTTCGGCCCCCAGTTCCCGCACGCCCCGAAGGCAGGCGACCCCCTCGATCGCCTCGCCCCAGCTGCGCCCTGCCCGCGCCGAGGCGCTCCCCGCCCGGGCCTCGGCGTGCCCAGACGACCGAGGGAAGACGCACCAGTTCCACAGGAACGACATGGCGGCGACCCGGCGAGCCACGAGAGCGGAGCGAGCAACGGACAACGCCGCGGGTCGCGCGTCGCCCTTGCGCCGACCTCTCGCCGGCGGTTCGCCGCGGGGGGCGGTGGCGGGGAAGGCGCGGGAACGCGGCCGAGCCACCCAAGCGCAGCGCTCGGCACCCGCCGCGAAAGCTCGCGGCAGATCGTCCTTTCCGATCGCAATCCCCCGACTGCGCGGCGTCGCATCGGCGCGCAGAGGTGCCGCCGCGCGCGGAGATCACGGATCGCAGGGCGCGAGCGTTGGTGGGGGGTGGGAGGCGGGGAGGCGCGGTGGGGGGAGAGGGGGGAGGAGGGACGCGGTAGGTGCGGGTGGAGGGGCAGGTGCCGTTGTCCGATCAAGAGGGGGGCGGAGGGGCAGGTGTCGTTGTCCGATCAAGAGGGGGGCGGAGGGGCAGGTGCCGTTGTCCGAGCAAGAGGGGGGCGGAGAGGCGGGTGTCGTTGTCCGAGCAAGAGGGGGCGGAGGGGCGACGGGAGATCAGGGGGCGGGGCGAGGGAGACGTGCGGCTCTGGCCCGTCTTCGAGGCTTGCGCGCGCCGGTCGGCGAGCTGGGCAAGCAAGGGGAAGCGAGCACGAACCCAGCGCGCGTGCGGCGGTGAGAAGACCGCTCGGGGCGCGGGAGGAGGCAGACTCCGCCGGTGGCGGCGACGAAAGCGGGAGCGGGGGCGGCAAGGGCAGCTGGCGGTCGAACCGCTCAGATTTCGAGGGCACGCCCGCGATCGAGCCGAGCGATGCGTTGGTGGATGCGGCCGAGGTGTCAGCCAAGGAAGCGCGTCAAAGCTCGCGCGCGCATGGAATCGACCCACGAGCGACCCCGCAGCCCACCCCACCCCTCTGCGCTCCTGCCTCACTCCCCGCGCCCTCCTCTTCTTATCCTCTCGCTCGCCTCTCGCCATCGCGGACGCTCGTCGCGGCCATCTTCGCCGGCTCACCGTTGGCCTCGCACGGCCGATCCGACGCTTCAAGCGCGCTCGTCGCGTCGACTCCCGCCAATTCCCGCAGCGTGCTCCGCTTTCGTCCCGCGTGCTGCGCGCGCTCCCCGCGGCCTTCTCTCGTCGGCGCGCGCGCGAGAGAGGGAGACCCGCGCGCGTGCGCTCCCTCGGGCAGGTCGCGCCGCGCCGAGTCGCACAAACTCGTCCTTCTGTCGGTTCCTCGAGCGATCAATCGTCGTCCGCTCGCGGCGCGCCATGTCTCGGGACGCGGAGTCGTCCGGCCGAGTCGCCACTGTCGACGGACGGCGATCTGGCGAGGGCGACGGCACCGGGGGTGTCAAAGCCCCCAGCGTTCCTGGACGGCACCCTCGGCGTGAGGCCGCAGCGCCGCCCTCGCCGTTTCGAGCGCTGACGCTGGGCGATCTGCTCGGATTTGGCGCGCACTCGAGGTCTCCCGCTTCGCCGCTCGCTTCGCTTGCGGTGTCGTCAGCGCCTCTGCCCTCTGATGACCCTCCCCCGGTTCCCGGCCTCGCGAACCCTCTCACCTCAGGGCTGCTGCTTGCCGGCGTCGCGCCGGCTTCATCCGCCTTCCTGGCCGCACAGTTGGCGCTGAGCGCGGCTGCAGCTGGAGGACGCCCCGTGCTGATCGCCCGCGCCGGCGAGCTCGAAAAGCTCGCCCGAGGCGGCGCCGGCGCCGGCGCCGGCAAGCGACGGCGAGAGGAGACCGAGGCCGATGCCAAGAGGGCCAAAGGGAGCGAGACGCCTTCGGCCGGGCAAGCTGCGGGAGAGGCGCCTTTGGCCGGGCAGACCGCAAACGATCCCGGCTCGAACGCTCGGATTCGATCGTCCATCTCAGCCTCGACCTCGGAGGCGCTTGGACGGAGCGGTGGCGGGCCGGGGGGCGAGGGCGCGCGGCCGCGGTCCGCTCTCGGCCCTCTCGCGGCCTGGGCGGGCGTCCAGACCCGGTCCGTGTCGAGCGGGCGCGAGGCGGTCACCTACCTTGCGTCGCTGCATCTCTTGCCGCGCGAGCGCCGTCCGACCTTGCTGGTTCTCCTCGGGCTCTCGGAGCTCGGCGCCGATCTCGAGGTCGAGCGCGCGGCCCGCAAGGCCCAGAGCGGCCGCAGCGCGCGCGGTGGACGATGGGGTCCCGCGGCTCCCGCGGCCCCGAACCCGCACTCCCACCCACCGCCCTCGCGCGTCGGGGCCGGCGCCTGTCGCCTCGCTGCGGCGCTGTGCGACGCAGGCGCCTTTCTCGCGCGCGACGCCGCGATCTCCAGCGTTGCCGCATTGAAAGCTGAACGAGGCGAGCCGGTCGCGGTTCGCGATGCGCAGGAGGCGCCGTCCGCGTCTCCGCCTCTCGACCGTGCGTCGCCTGCCGGTGCCCCGCCCGCGCCGGCTCCGGGCGTCGCGACCGCCTCGCTCGCCCGCGGCTCTGCTGCTTCGTGCGACGTTGTCTCTCCCCCTTCCCGTCTTCGTTCTTGTTTTCCGTTTCCGTGTGCGGTTGCGATGCTCGATCTTTCTGTCGGCGGCCTCGCCTCGCGCGCAGGCTACGCCGGGTCGCCCGGCTCGCCCGCGCCTCTCCTCCCCGGCTCTCCCGGCCTCGCCTCCCTGCTGTCCCCCCTGCGCCGCTGGTTTCCCCGCGCGCTCGTCTCGTTGCCGTTTCCTGCCGTCAACGACCGCTTCTTGCTCTCCTCCACGTGGGATGACGCCGTCGTCGGCTGGTGCGACGGAACGGCGTGGAAGAGCCTGTGCGTGCGCTGGCGCGGAGGGGGGTGGGGCGGCATCGAAACGGTCGAGGGCTGGGAGCCTGCGGCTGGCGCCGCCGCGCGCGATCCGGAGAAGAGCCGTGGAACGCGTGAACCGGGGAGCGCGTGAACGCTCCATGTTTCGGTCGGTGTGAATTCTGCCTCTTCTCATCAGTTTCATTCGGTGCATTTCTTTTCTCCTTTTCACCCCCGCGGTATGCATGTCCAGCGTTACAATACGGCGTGTCAAGTCCGCGGCAGGGCCGCCATTCCCCACCGAAAGACAGAAAAAGAAGGGGGGGGGGGGATGGAGGGGGGAGGCGCCGCAAGGGCGCGTTTCGAGCGCCCCGAAGCGACGGCGATGCGGCAAAGAGTTGTGTGTGTGTGTGTGTGTGTGTGTGTGCATGGGATGGAAGAGGGCTCTGCGAAGAGCGTCGCGTAACGCGTCCCCAATCCCACAGATGTCCCTTCCCCCCCCCCCTCCCCCTCCTTTTCCCTCTGGTCTTCCGGTCTCCGCGTTCACCCCTGGGTTCCTGCGCTTTCCTTTTCCTGCGCGGCGCGGGAGGCTGCGAGGGAGAAGCGCAGGCGTTCGAGCTCTGCCCTTTCCTTGACCATGGCTTCATCGAGCGCTTCGAGAGCTCCGAGCTTGGCCTGCACGCGTCTGCACTGCGCGTCGAGCGCGACCAGCACCAGCCGCTGGATCTCGCGCTCCTCGGCGTCCGCGAGGAGGCGCGCCTTTGCGGCCGCCGCCCCCAGCGCTGCCGCGGCCGCGGATCGCAGCGCGCGCCGCGAGACGCCTCCGCCCCCCGCGGGAGGCTGCGCGCCGGCGCCCTCGGTCGCGCCGGCGGTCCCGGTCGCCACCCCTCCATGGGTCGCCACCTCCATGGGGGTGGCGGCTCCGCCTCCCTCCTCGTCGGCCGCGCCCGCCTCTGGCTTGACGGTCGCGCCGGCCCCCTGAGGCGGCCCTCCGCGCTCGGGCCCCTCTCCCTCCTCCTCTTCCTCCTCGAGGGCGAGCGTGCCCGCGGCACCCTCTTCGGCGAGGGCTTCCAGCGCGCCCCTGGCCGCTGCGGCGGCGACGCGCGGGCCGACGACGGCTGCGAGAAAGGCGAGCTGTGCGAGCACCGGGTTTGCGGCGTCTGCAAAGGGCGTGGCTGCGGGCGGGACGCCGTTCGCGGGCCTCTGCGCGCGCGTCCCCTCCGGGAGAGCCTCTCCGCGCGCGCCGGGGCGGACGTCTGCCCTGTCCGGCACGACGACCCAGTCTGCGTCCTCGCCCGGGGGCAGGAGGATGCTGGGCTGCGACACGGTCGTGGCTGCGTTTTGGCCTCCAGCAGCTGGAGTTCCGGCGCGTCCTGCGCCCTGGATGGTTCCTGCTGGCGTTTCCGCTTCCGCTTCCTGGAGCGGGAGCTTGAGGAATCGGAGCGCGCACTGGAGCGGGCCTCGTCCTCCGACGTGGTCTGCGACTCTGGCCCAGTCGTCCCCAAACCGTTCGACGGCCTCGAGCAGAAGCGCGAGCTCGACGTCGGTCCATCCCGAGGCGTCCGGGATGCTCTCGCCCGCCTCGAGGCGCACAAAGTCGGCCGCGCAGGTGCCGGCCGGGAAGCGCCCCTCGGCAAAGGCCTGCGGGCAGAGGTCCACGTCCGGCAGCCGCGTGCAGTGGTACCGCAGCGCGGTGCAGTCGACCCACGGCATGGCGTTGCAAAAGTAGCGCACGCCCGTCGCGGCCGGCGGGGGCGCCGCGGGCGCCGCGCGCGAGAGGCCCGCGCCCGCCCCGCCCGCCGCCGCGGCGGGGGCGCC
>PEIA01001067.1:0-12506 GCA_003613005.1 Prototheca ciferrii
GCGGGGGGGGGGGGGGGGGGGGGGGGGGGGGGGGGGGGGGGGGGGGGGGGGGGGGGTGTTTGGTTTGGACGAGCGGGTCGGGCGCGTTTCCGGCGGCCGTGCGAGACATCGCGCGGCGCTCGCTTTGCCCGCAACATCGCGCGTCGCATGGTTGAGGGGGTGTTCCGACGGCGCAGTTGCGAGCTCGGGCGGGCGTTTCGTCTCGTCGTCGTTCTTTCGTCCTTTGGTTTTGATTGTCCATCTGATCCTCCGGACTCTTCCACCAGATTCGCCCACACCCTCTTCCCCCCCCCGCTCCCCCTTCCGGTGCGCAGGCCCTCGTTTCCCGCTTCCTCCCCACGTGTCTTTCCTTTCCGCCGCGTCGCTTCCCCCCCTGGCAGCCGTTCCCGGCCAGCTTTTCCCTCCCTCCCTCGGCGGCTCTGGGCGCTGGACGGGTTTCGGAGCCGGGGCCGCCGCGGCGGCCGGGGTTGCCGCGGCCGGGGCCTGTGCTCTGGCCGAGGCGGCGCCCGCCGACATCGACGACGACGTCACGGGCCCTTCTTCGTCTGTTTCCGGCTCTGGCGCGCCGTTTGGCTTTCCGCCTGGCAGCGATTTTGGGGAGCGCGTCGAGCTCGTTTGGGAGTCGCTCGGGCAGTGGCTGGCCGTCATGCGCGACCTGGAACGCGAGCGGCGGCTCACCCGCGGCGGTAAAGGCCTCGCCGGCGAACGCGAGAGCGGCCAAGGCGGCGGCCAAGACGACGTCGACGCCGAGGCGTTGCTCCCCCCCCCCGTGGTGGAGCGCGACGGGCGCGGGCGCGTTTCTCGCGTGACGCTGCTGCTTCCGCAGTCGCTGCCCATCAAGCGTTCCGTCTGGGCTCTCCGCGAGGCGCTTCGAAAGCCCGTGCCGAGCGGGCGCGACGAGGGTGGCGCAGAGAAAGGGGGGGAATCGTTCGGCTCGTACCGCGCCTCGTCGCTGAGCGAGCAGGCGTCCCTGGGCGGCAGCGGCGCCGTGTGGACCTTTACGCGCTCGAGCGCGTCCGACGACGAGGAGGACGACGGGACTTCCGGCCGCTCGCGCGGTCGCTGGGGCGGGTGGGGTTCCCGGGGCGGCTTTTCCTCTCCCTCGTCTTCTTCTTCCTCCCAGACGGTGCAGGTGACCGTGGAGCAGCCGTTCGACGCGTCTGTGCCTGCTCGCGTGATCTTTTCCGGCGCTCTTTCTCCGTCGGACGTGTCGCTGGCGGTCGCCTTGGGCACTGCGCTCACGGCCTCGCCCGCGCCACGCTCGCCGTTTGCCTCGGGCGGGGGTCTGTCGCCCGAGGCGCTGGGGGGCGCGTTCGAGGGCGCTCTGGACGCCGGCTTGGGACATTTGCTGGGCAGCGTGTTGCGCGGCCTCGAGGACGAGCTCGGCGCCGCAGGCATCCCGACCCTCGGCGTCTTTGACGACGGCTGGAGAGACTTTCAAGGCATCTTTGGAACCAGCCAAAAGGAAGAGCAAAACAACGACGGACAGGGACAAGGATTTGGAGGCTTTGGAGGCTTTGGAGGCTTTGGAGGAGGTCCCGATGCTCGGTTTGGGGGGCGGGCGGGAGACCCGTCGGCCGCGGAGGCCGAGGCGGCCGCTCGCTGGATCGCCGACGCCTGGTCTGCCGCGGCTCGGGCAGCTCGCGGCGAGGAGCAGGACGAAAGCGACCAGGACGGCGTCCGCCGCGCGCCGCGCGCCTCGCCCTACTACACGGACAGAGACAGGGACGGAGACGACGACGGAGGTGATGGTGCCGATGGGTACGCGAACGCAGGGTTCCGCGGTCCCTTTTTCGACGGCACCCGAGGAGACGGCTCATTCCCGCCCCACCTGCGTTCGCGGCCCTCGGCGCCCGAGGACGGCGACGGCTGGCCCCCCCCCGCCTGGTCTCGCTCCGCGGCCGCGGGCTCCGCTCCGGAATCGGACCCAGAGGCGCGTGCCGCGGCCGCGCGCGCCGCCGCGGCGGCCGCAGCGGACCGTCGCCTTCGGCGCTCGCTGACGCACGAGGCGGAGGCCGCCGAGACCAAGCTCGTCGAGCTGGGCGCGCGCGTCTACTGGCCCCCCGAGACCGGCTCCGACTACGCGTACGTCGCAGCCAAGAAACGAGAGCACGAGAGCGCTGCCGCCCGGGACGACGACGAGGAAGGTGAGGGGGAACAAACCCAGCCCACGGATCCTTTCACGGTGGACTGGGGCGAGCTGGTCGGGTATGAGGCTCAGAAGCGCATCATCGAGGAAACGGCGTTGTTGTGGATCGCCCACCCCGAGGCCGTGGACCGCGTGGCGCAGGGCACGCGCGCGCGGCCCAGCCGCCCGAGGCCGCGGGCGCTGCTGCTCGAGGGCCCTCCCGGCACGGGCAAGACCAGCGCTGCGCGCGTGCTGGCCGCCCGCGCCGGCGTGCCCCTCGTGGTCGTCCCGCTCGAGGCCCTCGGCAGCAAGTGGTACGGCGAAGCCGAGAAGAGACTCGCAGACGCCCTCGCGGCCGCGAGAGCCATGCCGGCGCCGGGCTGCCTCCTCTTCCTCGATGAGCTCGACTCGCTCGCGGGACGCAGGGACGGAGACATGCACGAAGCCACCAGAAGACAGCTCGGCGTCCTCCTCCGAGAACTCGACGGCTTCGACGCCTCCGAACGACGAGGAGAAGGCAACGGCCCGATTTCCAACGCCCCGAACGCCTCCGCGAACGACGCGACGCCCGCAGGCGACGCGGGCGCCAAGAAGGCTCCGGCGCCGCAGAAAAACCTGCTCGTGATCGGCGCGACCAACCGCGCCGCAGACCTGGACCCAGCGCTGCTCTCCCGCTTCGCGACCGTGGTCACCTTTGGGCTGCCGGACGAACCCACGCGCGCCGAGATCCTGGCGGCCTACGCGAGACAGCTGTCCGGAGACGACCGGGCGCTGCTCGCCGCCCAGACGGAAGGCATGGCGGGAAGAGACCTGCGGGCTCTCTGCGAAGCCGTCGAGCGGTCCTGGGCCGCCAAGCAGGTTCGAGGACTCGAACCCAGGGGAAGCCTCCCAGACGTTCACGCCTACGAACACGCCGTCAACGCCAGGAGAGAAGAAGTCAAAAGAGCCCAGGAAAGACGCACACGACTGGCAGGAACCGCGCCCTGGCAAGGATTCGCAATGGGCTAGGCGCCATTTGAGCGCGCCATACTCGAACTTCGATCGAGCTTGATGCGATACATTCGACGCCTGCACCGTCCAGCAAACATCCCACCGCACCTTCTCCCCCCCTCCCATCTCCTCCCCCCACCTGCCAATCGTCTTGCATTTCGTTCCACTCGTCCCTTCCCCCCCCCCCCCCCCCCCCCCTGCCTGCCGCTTCGTTTCCTCCGGCGACCCATCGTCATGCCCGCATTCGCATTTTTCGCTGCCGTTCCGCACTCTGCATGCTCTGTGTTTCCCGCCCTTTCGGCTCCATCGCCCATCCGTCGCGCCCCGCCGTGTAACGCGTTCAAGTGCAGACCTCCCCTCCCATGTGCCTTTTCCTCTCGCGCTCCCTGCGGCCTCCTCCCCGCGAGGGCGCCGGGCAAAATGCGGGAAAACGCACGGCGACGGGACAAAAATGCATAGAAAGAAAACACGCGCTCGGTTTGCCAATGTTCTGGCACGTTTCTTGCACTTGCGTCGCGTCGCTTTTCGTCGTCCTTTTTTCCCACCACCCGTCTCGTCCGGCCGGTCTTTTCGCCCCACCTCCGTGCCTCACCCCCTCCCGGCGCCTCGCCGCCTCAATTCCGTGCGAACCAAAATTGTTGCTCGCAAAACTGTCAGCGACACCCTTTTGGGAGCGTCGCCGACCCGAAACCCCGTCTCCCTCGCTCCCGGTCCGTCTCGCGGCGCGGCGCGTGGGGGCCCGTCCGGCGCTCCCTGCGCGCGCGTGCCACTACCGGCCTCGGCCACTGCCCCCGCTCCCACCGCCCCTCGTGCAAGAAACGCCGCATCGCCCCCGATCGCACCACGATTGCCCCTCCCTCGCGCGCCCTGGGCAAACCCAGAATTTTATTGCCGCGTGGGCCGACAGCGTCAGGCGGCATCGTGACCCATCGCGTCCGACTGAGCCGGGAGACATCGCGACGCGCGGGCACCTGGCGAGCGCGCGCTTTCTTTTCCGGGCGCAACTGCCCAGCGCGCCACCTTGCCCAAGCTCCCGGGCCGCGCCGGCGTCGGCACCTGTATGCGCGGCGTCCGAGAGCCCGTTTGCCGAACGTGGGCTTGCGCGCAGAGCCTCTTCTCGCGAGCCTGGCGGCAGCCACGTCGTTCGCCGCACAGGGTCCGCCATGCACGACGGTTGGAGCGCTCTGCCCGACGGTCTGGCGATGACGGTGCGGGGAGGCACCGCGCGAGCCGCGGCCGGGAGACCGGCCACAGGCGGAAAAGGACGCGTCGCGGAGCAACCCGCGACGTGGGTGCGGCCCAAAACGCCGCGCGACACCTCTGGGGGCCAGTAGACCGAGCTTCGGCGACGGGGCGGTGGCTGCACCCCCATCGGGTCACGCGTGCTCGGCCCGGCGCGGCCCGGCCAGACCGGCTCGGCCGGCGCCGGACGCGACGCGCGGCTCTTCCTCGCCCTCACCCTCGTCCTCCCCCC
Source organism: Prototheca ciferrii (assembly GCA_003613005.1). NCBI lineage: Eukaryota > Viridiplantae > Chlorophyta > Trebouxiophyceae > Chlorellales > Chlorellaceae > Prototheca > Prototheca ciferrii. Next base: position 4,593 of record PEIA01001067.1, read on the forward strand.
CCCGCCTCCCCTTCCCACCCTCTCCGCCCTGCCTCTCAAGCCCATCGCCCGCGCATCTCCAACCCTTGCTCCGCTCTCTCCCTCGATGCAGGACTCGGTGCCGTTTCCGCCCGCGACCGAGCATCCTGACGTGATGCAGAGCTCGAACGGTGGCTGCTACGACTTTGGACTCGATGGCTACGACGAGGTGCGCCCGCAAGCGATGGGAGCGGAAAAGGGGGCGGCCGGGTGGTTGCGCCCGCGGCTCGTCGGCGGGAAGAGCGCCGGCGCTCTCGCGGCGTCGATTTGGGGCCTCGGTCTCATCTGTTTGCCTCGAGAGCCGTGATAAAAATTCTAAATTCCGATTCGACGCCGGCGAAAATTTCCCCCCCCACTGGCTCGCAGCTATGGTCTGGGGAGATGAAGCAAGAGTCTGCGGGATCTGCGTGCACCGGGTCGGTCGGGGCGGAGCGGTCGCGCGAGGGTGAGGGGGGCCTCTGGTCGTTGCCTCGTCCTCAGTCGAGCAGCTCTGGCCCCCCTTCGCACCCCCAACTTCAGCAGCAGATCCATGCTGGCTCTCCCCGCCCTGCTGCGGCCGCTCTGCCTCCCGCAAAGTCGGCCTTTGCGCCTGCTCCTGCGGGGCCGGTGCTGGCGCTCTCCTCTGTGCTGGGCGCCTCTCAGCCTCCATCGACGCCCGAGAGCGCTCGCCTTCAGCCTTCTCCTCTGGGCTTTGCCGAGGGCGCCGCGGCCGAGCTGTCTCGTCTCACGCCCGACTCCGCGAGCTCCCCCCTGCTTCCAGTGTCTGATCCGGAGCCCGCCGGCGGCCTTCCGCGGCTGCCCACGCCCGTTTCTCTCGGCGACGAGCCTGCGGACGACGACAAGACGGAACCTTCCGCGGCATATGTGGCGCCCGCGATCTCTGCCCCCAGGATTCTGGGCCCTGGAGTCTCGGTCCCATGCCCCCTGGCAGCTCCTACCCCAGGCTCGTTTGCCGTCTCGGCGTCCGTGTCGCCACCTGCTGCCGCTGCTCCAGGCACTTTGGCTGAAAGCTGCTACGAGACAGCGGATACCTTTTCGCGCGCTCTGGACGTGTTCGACTCGTCGATGGCGGTCGCGGAGCGTCTGCGTGCCGAGCGGGTTGCGTTTGGCGTGGAGCCGCTGTCGGTGTCCCTGCCGCCCATGGCGGCCGTGGACGCCATGCTGGCCAAAGCCTACGACCCTTCGGCCAAGGCCAAGGCTGCGCAAGCGCCGTCGACAGCGTCGACGAGCCTCATGAACTCGCCCACCACCATTCGCACCGCAGTAGACGCCTCTGCGCAGCCGTTTGCGCCGACCTCATACCTCGACGAGGACGCCGACGCCCTCGAGACGCCAGGCACGTTGCCCGTCGTCGGTGCCTCGCCACGGACCGGTCTCGGACCCGCCGGCCCGGGCGTCTCGCCGCGCACGGGCCTGCCCATCGGCATCGGCCTCTCACCTCGTGCTGAGCCGATCGCAGAGTCGTCGCGCGTCGGTCCTTCCTTTTCGGCACAGCAGCAGCAGCAGCAACAACAGCAGCTGCAGGAGTTGCAGCAGCACCACTACTCGACCGGGACAGGGTCGGCTGATCCGTCCGCTCACCCGACGCCCGTCTGCGCGCTCGTCAAAGCCTCTGCGTCTCCTGACGTCTCCCCAGGCCGCTCCGAGGGGTGCTGGTGGTCCAGCGACGCGGCCAGGCCCGGGCAGGGGCCCTACGGAGACGCCCTGACGTCGCGTGCCCAGCAACCGATGCAGCAGCAGCAGCAGCAGCAGCAGCTGTGGTCGACGCAAGCCTCGTTCATCGGGGGCTGGGCGGCTGCCCCAGCAGCAGTGCAAAGACCTTGGGACCGACCGCAGCAGCAGCAGCAGCAGCAGCAGCAGCAGCAGCAGCAGCAGCAGCAGCTGGGGTGCGGACGCAGCTACGCACCTGGCATGGCTGCTGTGTGGCCGCAGGCTGGCGAAGGTGGCCTGGGCGCTGCGGCGTACGCGGCCCGTGCGCAGCAAGGCGGGGCTCCTCCGTCGCCGCACGGCGAGCAGAGGCCTTGCTCGCAGAACGGCTGGGCACCGCAGCAGGGCGCCGAGCAGCCTCCCGCGTCGTGCCGGTCTTGGGACGCTTCATCTCGGCGGGGCTGGACGGACGTCGGCGGCCCGAGCACATCCTACGTAGCGCCCGAGTCGGCACGGTCCGTCGAGCCGATGGGAGATGACCAGGCCAACGGCATCCCCTGGTCGAGCGCCGGGTCCGCTCCCGTACCCGCCGCCACGGCGCCGCACGCGCCGGTGCCGCTCTTCGACGCGGCAGGACGCACGCTCTCTCGCTCCGAGCCCGCGGTCTGCGCGCCCCGCGCGCCCTCGCAGGCCCCTGGGTGGGGCAACGGCGTGGGCGTTGCGGCGACGGCGGCGGCTCCCAGCCTCCCAGGCCCTGTCGGGCCCCCGGCCATGCCGACCGGTGGCTGCTCCCGCACCCCCGCGAATGCGTACATGCTTCCCACCCAGTCGGTGGCGTCGACGTCGTACGCGCCCGTTCCCCCGCAGGGCATGCCCGTCCCGATGCAGCCCAACGGCGCCGCGCCCGGCGACATTGGCACGCGCTGCCGTCCCGGCGGCGGTCCCTCGTACCTGGTCCCGCCAGGCTACGTCCGATACCTCCCCTTGGCCGGCGCCTCGGACCGCGCGCGGCAGCAGAGCCGGGGCCCGAGCGGCGCCGCGCAGTACCAGGGCAGGAGTGGCTCGAGCGGCACCGGACAGGTTCAGGGCGTCTACGGCGCGCCGAGGCCGCAGAGCGGCGCCGCGCCGGGCGCCTACGGCGCGCCCTCGTACGCGGGCCCCTCGTACGTGGTCGCCGGCGCCGGGCCAGGAGGCGCCCCCGGAGGGGCGTGGGCCGCGGCCGGATCCTCGGCCGCGTCCGGCGTCCAGGCGTCCGGGTGGGCCACGCCGGCGGCCTCCCGGGAGGCGTCTCCGGCCAAGTCGCCGCTGGGCCGGCGCTCGTCGGCGTCGACCTCGGCGCACGCCATGGCGCCAGACACGCCGGCGGACGAGGAGGTGACGCGCGCGTCGCGCGTGCCGAGCGTTACCTCGGTGGGCTCGCGCAGACAGGGCTCGGCCACCCCCAAGGGCAGCGCCAAGCGCTCGCTGGTCATGCCCGACGGAAGCTCGCCGAAGAAACCCACCAAAGGTGCGTCGAAGAAAGGAGGGGTGGCTTTGAGACGGGAAGCGGGGGGTGCGGTCGGTTGTGGTCTCGTCGGAAAAGTCGAGCGCCGAGGAACATGTGGGTGTGGGAGGCGGCCGGCTCTGATCGTGGGAGCGCAGTTGGAGACGAGGGCCGACTCATCGGGGAAGGATTGAAGCGATTGCGGGCTAGCGGAATCGCGCGTAAAATGCCATTCGAACGTCCACCGCATGCACACACGACTCACGATGGAAGGGCGAGCACGTTTTGGCGCAGACTGATTTGGCGCTCTGCTTGGATGTTGCATTGCACTGCATTGTATTGAGTTTTATTTTATCTTTGCATTCGTTCTTCCGTTTCTGCTCTGCTCATATCTCACCACTCCTTTCTTTCCTCGTTCGTTCTCCCGCAGTGACCAAGCGCAGCCGTAGGACGACGTGCGTCAACTGCGGCGCGCACCAGACTCCCCAGTGGCGCTGCGGCCCCTACGGTCCGCGCACGCTCTGTAACGCGTGCGGCGTTCGCTATAAGAAGGGACTGATGTCCGCGAGCTTGGCGGGCGAGGCCTTTCCGGCGGCGAGCCTCTCGAGCCGGGCCGCTTCGGTCGGGAGCGACTCGACGCCCTTTTTGGCGGCGCGCTGCGCGTACTTGAGGTAGACCTTGGCGTTCTCGGCCTCGAGGCTCGCGGCGTCTTCGGCCACAAACGTCTCGATGGCGGCCTCGATGTCCTTGGCGGCCTCGAGGGGGTCGATCTCACCGGCGCCCACCGCGCGCGCGATGCTGTCGAGCGAGGCGACGCGAGCAAACGTGCGGTCCGAGGCGATCTTGGACTCGATGTACTGCAGCATGCTCTCGGCGTCGCGGGCCAGCTGGTAGCTCTCGGGCTCGAGCGAACGGCGGGGGAAAAACTTGATCGTCGGGAAGCCGGTCACGTCAAAGCGCTCACCCAGGTCGCGGTGCTCGTCGGCGTCCACCTCGGCAATCGTCACGCGGTTCTTCAGACCAGGGTGCGAAGACACGAGCGAAGCAAGCTGCTTGTAGTCGGGAGCCATGCGCTTGCAGTGACCACACCTGCGGACAAGGAACGGGGAACACAACGGATGAAAGCGACGAACAAAGAGGCGAGCAAGCACAAGGAGAAAACGAAGATGATCTACAGATGACGCACAGACGCAGGCGTTTACTAGGTATACGCACGCGTGTATGCGCACGTGCGAGCGATCGTGCATGCATCATTCGCCGAGAGCGCAAACCGCCCAAATCTCCCCAAACCGTCCAAACGCTCGGGATTGCCGACAGGCCACCATCCGAGCTTTGCCACCCCGGCCATTCGCCGCCTCGTCACCCCCCACTCCTCGCCTCGGCTCCTCCCTCCCTCTCCTCTCGCCCCGACTCCCCGCCTCTCCCCGCCTCTCGCCTTTGGCCGATCCAACGCCAGAGTCTTCGGCTCTTCAACGCGTTCGTGCTCCACTCGCCCCTTCGCTTTGCGCTCTCGCCGCAGCCCGACCGCTTCCAACGCACCAGGGGGCGAAAAACTTGACGAGCACATGCTTGTCCTTGCCGACGAGCGCGTCAAAGTTCGAAGGAGCTGCGCGGGACACAGGGGGGCGCGCGTCGATCGGCGATCGCCGGGGCGGCGGGATCGATGGGACGACCGCGCAGCGGGCGCCGCGTCGCTCGCTGCGCGGGCGATGCAGGGACGTCTTGCGACCGATCGCCCGTCAGCGGGCGATCCGCCCGCCTTTCCCCGGGCGCATCGCTCGGGCCGCCGCGCCGCGCGGGACTTACACAACTCAACAACTTGATCGGCCCTCGCGAGCGTGGCGCCGATCAGCGCAATCGCGACGAACAAAACGCGGAGAGAAACCATGGTGGTTGCGTGGGAGGTCTGCGATCCGCGCGAGGAGCGGAAGATCGATGCCTCGACGAGGCTCCAGGGTGCCGCTTGCGTCGCCCAGGCGCCCGGCCTCTGGGCGCGCGGTCGGGAGGCCACGCGCTGGCGCAAGAAAGAGCGCCTGGCGCGCCGTGTTCGGGCGAGGGCGCGGCGGGCCGCTGGGAGCGCCGGGCGCGGCTGGTTCTACGCCCGGGGCGGCCATTGGGTGCGCATTCGCACGACCGCTCGTCAGATCTGCTCGCGAGCCGCCACACTCGGAGCAGGGGGCTCGATCCGCGCTCCTCGCCGAGCGTCGCCGGGCCGGACCGGGCCAGTCGCGCGCCGAGCACGCCGCGCCGAGCCCGTGAGCGATTTGGGCCATGTCGATGCTCAATAACCTCGTGAGCTGCTTCAAGTGCTGTCGACGCGGCGGAGATCCGAATGGGGAGCAGTATCTGCAGCCTCTGAATCTGTTCACGCCGCAGGCGCAAGTCTCCGGTGCGAGCCGGGAGGGAGAGGCGTGGCGCGGGGTGAGGGAGGGGGAGGGGAAGAGGGGGAGCTGGCGTGGGCGGAGGTGGCGCAGTAGGGGCTGGATACAGAAGGCGCTGGACAGGGGGGGGGCTGTCTGGGGGGTGAGGCGGTGGGGGGCGAGCCGGGAGGGGCGGGAGGGGGGGGGGGTGGAACAGGGCGAGGGCGGTGCAAGCGCCGTCCGCCAGTGGTCCTTGCCTGGGCGCGACTCGAGCGTTTTTGCGCGAGCGGTGGGCCGCCGCTTCTCCGGTTTGGCGTCGCGGCGAATTTCGTCCGCGTTTTGGGCCGCGGCTGCCGCGGTCGAGGGCTCGGCCGGCGTCGACTGGAAGCGCCGCGTCTGGGACGCGTCGCCGCGGAGCCGAACGCGGCTAGCCGGGGGGGGAGCGGATCAGCCAGGACCGGTGGGGGAGGGGACGGAGAGGGGGTTGAGATGCTCGGACGGGGAGGGGCGGGCGCCAGGCAGGCGAGGGTGGGGGGACGGGACCTGTCGCTGCCGCGACCGCGGCCGCGGTCGCGGTCGGAGATTGGCGCGGATCGGCGCGGCAAGGCCGCGCACGCCCGCGCAAGGCGGCGCACGCTTCTCGAGTCGGGCGGGATCGACCCGCCAGACGGCGTAGGCGCGGAGAGAACCGAGGAGAGCTCGGGGGTGGGCGGGCGAGGTGGGACGACGCGGCGATGGGGTGAGGCGACGGGGTGGGAAGGTGGGGGAAGGGGGGGAAGGGGCGTTGAGCCGACGACGGTCGGAGCCGCAGGACCTGGGGCGGGAGGGGCAGCGAGGTGAGAAGGGGCCCGGGAATGGGCAAGTGGGCAGGTGGGCGGGTGAGGGGGCCTGGGGCACGGGGCCCGGGGCAGTCGAGCCGGCACAAAGAGGTGGGAGGCATCGAGGAGGGGGGAAAGGGATCGTGATGGGGAGGTTTTTTTGCTGTTGTTGCGAAAATGCTCTCCGACGCCCCACCTCGCTTCGTGCTGCGGATATCCGTGCTGCTTTCTTTTCGTCCTCGCCTTCTCTCCTCTTTTTTGATCGATGTCTGACGTGTGGTTTCCTCTCCCCTCCTTTCCCTTTCCCCTTTCCCTTTCTCCTTTTGTGTTCTTGTGTAGTGGAGGCGTTGGTTGAGCAATCGTGCGCTGCCCGCGATCGTCTGTGGGCCTCTCTGGGCACCGTCGAGCCGTTTGTGTTGTCGCAGGCTTCGGCAGGTGGTCCGTGGAACGAGGCCCGCTGGCCTGCGAGCCGCCAGAGTTTTCGCGCCATCCGTCGCTCCAACGGCACGACGCTCTTGGTCAGCGACGGTTTGAGCGATCCGTTTGACGACGTGCACGACGGCGGCGGCAACGTGAACGGCTACTCGCTCGAGTTTTTCATCGAGACTCCGACCGAGGAGCTGGGCTCGACGCCGGACGAGATTCGCGAGAGCTGGCAGTTTCAGCTGCTGTTCACGGTCGCGACGCTGGCGGTCGGCCACGGGTCGATCCGGGGCATCCTCGAGGACATGGGCCTCCTCTCCACCGAGGCGGAAGGCGTCGCGGAAGCCGTGCCGGAAGCCGCCTGGGCCGAGCACGTCAACGCGGTCGGACGCGTCGGAGCCCTTTTGGGGCTCCCGGACCCCACGGGGGCCGTGCCGGAACGCATCCCGGGAATGCCGCTCACTGACGTCATCCTCGTCTCCATCAAGCTGCTCCAGCTCCCAGAACTCCAGCTCATCTCCGACCGAGGCGCCGCGGGAAGAAGACGACTCGCAGACCTCTTCTGCCAAAGCCCAGACAAGACCGTCGTCTCCTCCCTCAACAGACCCTCGGTCATCTAACAAAAACCGACACCACACCCACCCATCTCCCCATGCTCCCTCTCTCCCTCTCCCGCATCAGACGCATCTCCAGACCTTTCCACGCGTCCTTCTCCCCTCTTCCCGCTGCCTCACGACCCTCTCCTCTCCTGCTCGTCCGGTCGCCTGCTTTTTTTGGTTTTGGTTTTGTCTTTTTCCCCCCGCTTTCTCGTCTCGTTCTTCCCATCTCCCGCGCCCCCTGTGTTTCTCCCGACGTCGTCTGATCAAACTGCGGGTCTCTCGTTCGGACCTGCTTTCCTCGCTCGCCACCCTCGTTCTCTCCCGACCACGCTGCTCCCTTGCTCCCCCCCCTCCCCCCTCCCCCCCGAAGCCCGCCGACCCCAGCCCGCTCTGACCGCCGCTTCGTTTCCTCCCGTTTCTTTTGTTCCCCTCGCCCCGACGGCGTCGCCGCTCCGGGCCGTGCATGCGGCCCGACCAGGCACAGGGCTGCTCCAGCCGTTTGCCTGTCGAAAACACCGAAAGACGCACACACACACGCACACGTGCGCGGTTTGAAGTGAGTGGGG
>PEIA01001078.1:0-18901 GCA_003613005.1 Prototheca ciferrii
TTGGAGGGGCGCAGTGGGAGGTGGGGGGGGGGGGGGGGGGCGGAGGCCAGGACGAATCCCCAGGCCGGGGGGGGCGCCGGCGCGTTCTCGTTTCCGCGCGCCGGCGCCCTGGGGGACGCCGCGGGGACAGGAGAGGGTGCGCAGGCTCGGCTCCTTGGAGCGGGCCTTTGGGCGAGACGTTTGATCCGCGCTGCGATCCGTGCGGTTCCGTCCTCTGGATTCGCTGGAATCGACGCGGAGGCCGAATCCTGCGCGGCATTCCGCGGAGGCGCGTTTGGTTGCGGCAGATCAGCTGCAGGGCGGGTGAAGGCGGGGCGTGCCGGCGCGACGAAATTCCCCCCCCCCCCTCCCCCCCGCGGTCGCGCGCCCGGAGCGAGGGAGCTTCGGCCCGTCCCCTTCGATTCTGCGTTTGCGTCTCTCCCATGGCGCCCTCCAGGCGAGTGTACGGGTATCCTTTGAGCTTTGGAGACGAGCCGCCTTCGCCTGAGGAGTCTGGGTGGCGTCGGAGCGCCGTTCGTTCGTCTCGCCGCACCGATCCGGGCGTCCCGGAGGCCACGTGGGCGTCGCTGGGTTCGATGGCGTTGGGCGAGTCTTCGCGGCGCTCTGCGACTGCCGCAGCGGCGTCGTCGGTCGCCGAGCCTTCGTCGTCCCACGGCTCGTTCTACCCTGCGACTTCTCGTCAGACGGGTTTGTCTGCGGGCTCGGTCTCGGAATTCGGCTCGACGGTCTCTCAGTGGGGCGGGACTGTCCGGGCGGCCCGGGGCGACCAGGAGACGCGGTCGCGTCGTCGTCGAGCCGCTCGTTCGCGTCTGCAGACGCTTCCAGAATGCTCTGGTGGATCGGACGCGGAAGGTTCCGATTGGTCGGGCGACGCGAGCGGCGGCATCTCCCCTTCTTCTCCTCGCGGCACGTCGAGGGCGTCAGGGGGGGACTTTGCAAGGGCGTCGTCGGAAGAGCGAGAGGGGGGGTCGTCGGCCGGAGGCGTGCGGTATTTTCCGCCGCTGCCTTTGCGCTCTCCGTTCCGCCGGGTCGGGAGGGGGGCGAACGACGTGGCGTCGCCGGGGGCTCTTCGCCGCGCGAGTGGCGTCGCTCGCAGCCACCGTTTCCGCGCGTTGAAGCGCGTCGTGCTGCTCGTTCTCTTGGTGCCGGCGCTCGTCTACCTCCCCGGGGGCTGGCGGGGCAGCAGCCGCTGGGAGCCTCCAGTCTTGGCCCCGCTCGCGGCCGGGACTCGCGCGGTGGCGTGCTCGCTCCGCGACGCCTTTGATTGCGCCGCTTCCAAGCGCGTTCCGGAGAGCGTTCGGACGCACGTCCATGCCGCCTCCGACGCCCTCCTGGGAGAGCTGCGATGGACGTACCGCGCCCTCCCGACTGGGGCCCAACGCTCCCTGACCCTCGCAACCTCGGCCGTCGTGACTTCGCCCCTTGCGACGCTCGTCGGCACCCTCTGGGCGCACCTCGTGCCACCGTCCAGCGCCTTCCGCGGGGAGAGCGCGCAGGGGGGGAGAAGAAGAGGAAGAAGCGGACGCGCAAGCCTCGAGGAACTCTGGGCGCGCGAGCGACGCCTCGCCCGGCAGCTCCAGCGCCAAGCGATGGAGAACGCGCTGGGAACGAACGCCGAATCGACAGAGGCAAACGCCGAAGCGTTCGAAGGTGACGACGAAGAGCTCTGAGGAGGAAGAAAGCATCCAAAGATATCCCCATTGTAAGACAGTCAATCAAGCTATGACTCTCACACCCATCGTGCTTTTTTCACGTTGTCTTGCTCTTCCCACAGTTTCCCACATTTCCCACATTTCTCCCCATTTCCTCACTTTTTCTTCACTTTTCCACCTTTTCGCAACTTTTCCCTCCTTTTTTCCTTTGCCATTTCGTTTCGCCCGCCCCCATGGCACCGCCGGTGTCTTCACTTTGTAACAGACCAACGTTTTGCGTTTCTGGCGTCTTTGCAAAGCGCGTGCGAGGCTCTGAGACCGAACCACACACGTATATGCCTCCGGTTCCTTCCACCCCCTCCCTCCCCCCGCCCCCTTTCCCCCTGGAGCGTGCGCCCATCCCGCACCTCCCGCTCTTCCTCCGCGCCCACCGCCGCTTAGGCCAACGAGACTCCTCCTGCGTGCAGTGCGTTCCGGCGTTGCTCGCGCTGCATCGCGTCTCTCGAATGGATCAAACGCCGTCGCCGTCCGCGCACTCGACCTATTCGCCCGAGTCAGGTACGACCCCGCGCGGATCGCGCGCGCTATTTCTCCACCCCCGACGTGGGCCGAGCGGGCACCGGGCGCGCTCCCTCGCCCGATGCCTCGAACTGCATCGCGTCGCTGCTCGACGCCGATCGCGTGCGTTTCCGGACGTGCGCAACTCGGACGGAACCCCCCACGGAAACCCTCTTGTCCTTTCTCGCTTCTTGCAGAGCTCCACACCTCGCAGGGCGCAGCGCGCGCCACACCGGCCTCTGGGCCGGACGACGCCATCCGTGCGTTTGGGGGAGGTGCAGCGCGGCGTCAAATGAAGGAGGGAGGAAGGCGGTGGTTTTGATCGGGGGTGGGCGGCGGGCGGCGGAAAAGGTTTCGGAGCGTTCTCTTCTCTGTGTGTGTGTGTGTGTGCGTGTGTGTATGCGTGCGTGTGTGCGCGCGTGTGTTTGTGAGTGGGTGTGTGTTTGTGAGTGTCTTTCTCTCTTCCCGGCTCCAGGTTTGACGTCGATGCTGACGGTGCTTCGGTCGAAGCTTCTGGAGCTCGACGTGGACGAGTGGCTGTACGAGGTGCCGCGCTACACGTTCCGCTGAGAGCTGCTGAGAGATGGGTGGCGCTTCCTCGGCCCCCCGGAGCCAGAGTGAGCGGCCAGAGCCGCCGCCGCTCGTTCCGAGCGAAGACCGCTCGGGCGCCGGCGTCGTGCGCGCCGCTGCGCCGTCGCAGGCGGGTACTGCGCCTCTGTCTTCTCTCCCATCGTCGTCGTCGCCCGTGCGGATGCCCCCGTCGTCCGCGCCGACGCAGCGCCGCGCGCCTCGCTCCCCCCGCCCCTCGCCGGCCTCCGGGAGCTCCAAGGGCCCCGCCTCGCACCCGCTGGCGCTCGGCGAGGACGCCTGCGAGACGCCTCATGTGGGAGTTGACGAGAGAAAGGGCGGCGCCGGCGAAAAGGCGCGCGCCTTTGAGGCGGCGACCGCCGACGAGGACGCCAAGATCTGGGGAGGGGGTGGCGTCGCCGAGGTTGGGGCTGGGACCGAGCCCGAGGTTGGGATTGGGATTGGACCCGAGAACGACGCGTCCGTGTGTGCCTGCGGGGCCACGCGAGTCCGCATCATCGAGATCACCGAACTGGAGGAGGAAGAAGAGAAAGAAGAGGAACACGTAGAAGGAAACGAAGAAACGTCGGGGACGGAGTCGGCGGGGCATCGAGGCGGGGGAGCGTCGGGGCCGGGGCCTCGTGGGCCGGCGCCTTTGGCGGCCGCGCCGGTTCGCGTCACCGCGACGCGACTGTCTCGGGAAGAGTTTCTGATGGCGCAACGGGCCAGCGGCATGGCGGCGGATCGAGACGCGCTGGAAAGGAAAGAGAACTCGGAGGAGCGAGAGGACGAGGACGGCGGCGACGAGCCGATTGCCGAGGCTGCCACGGCGCAAGGCCCGTCAAACGACGCTCGAGATGGCGCGAAGGAGCGACGGGACGGAGCGGCATCTTTTGGAAATGCAAGCGACGCGAGGAACCGAGCATCTTTTCAAGAGGAAGACACCGTGAAGAGCCCTGCGTCCCCTTCCTCGTCCTCTCCTTCTTCTCCTTCCTCTTCTTTCTCCGGCTCCGAGGATCCTCTGTTGGCAGCCTGGGCTGACGTGTCGGTGCCCGACTCGCTCGACCCTCCTGCGCCCCACCTTCCGGTGGCTTCCATCGAGCTGGAGGACCGGGACCGCCGGCTCATGGCCCTGCTGCGCTACGCCGTTCAAACCTACTGCCCGGCTGTCGAAGGCGCCGCGCTCCCTTCGGGCGGACGAGCGGGCGGAAAGGAGGCCGTCGCCGCCAAAAGGAGTTCCCCCCCCCTTTCCGCTCCTCCTCCTGCTGCTGCTGCGCCTGTCATTCCCGATCGCGCGGTCGGGCTGGCCTGCGCGGTCATCCTCGAGGTGTGTGCGGGAGAGTACTCTGCGTGGATGCTTTTGGTGCAGCACGCGCAGCAGAAGATCCAGGCCATCGTCTCGAGGGCGCTAGGCAAGAGGGTTGGTTCCTCCTCCCCCTCCTCCCCCCCGGCGCCCTCGGCCGTCCCCGCTGCCGTCCAGGCGCTGCTGGGCGTGTGGCGCGGCGAGTGCGCCTTTTCCGCAACGGTGCTGGCGACGTCTCCGAAAAACTACCAGCTCTGGAACCACCGCCGAGCCGTCGCGCTCGGGGTCACCGACGCGGTCGCGCGCCTCTACAACGCCGCGCGGCCCGCGAGCGGAGGGGGAGCGGACAGGGCCGGCAGCGGGTCGGGAGGAGAGGCGGAGGGCGGGGCAAGGGATCTCCCATCTCCGCCCACCGCCCCCCGCCTTCCGGCGTCTCCGCACCCCCCTTCGCCGCTGGGTCCGTCGGCCGCGGCCTCTTCGGCGTCGGAAGACCTCGCGTCGCTGGTGGCTCGGGCGCTCGAGACGGTGCTGACGGACGAACTTGGGTTTTCGGGCGCGTGTTTGGCGCTCGACGCCAAGAACTACCACGCGTGGGCGCACCGCCAGGCGCTGCTCGGAGCTCTTGGAGTCGAGGCCGATCTCGAGGACGAGCTGCAGGTGGTCACTTCCGAGCTCATCCTCGAGGATTTCCGCAACAACTCGGCCTGGGGCGAGCGCGTCTGGGCGCTCCGCGTGCTGCACGGCGGCGAGTGGATCCCGACGACGACACCAACGCTCGTTGACGGCGGTGGCGGTGGTCTCGAGCAAGATGCGACGGCAGCAGATGCGACAGCAGCAGATGCGGCGGCAGCAGATGCGGCGGCAGCAGATGCGGCGGCAACGACGACGAGGGAGCCGTCGGGCATCGAGGGCGATGGTGGTGGTGGCTCTGTCGTCGTCTTGTTTGCGCTTCCGTCGCTTCGGTTGGCTTCGTCGCTGCGGGCTCTGGCGGCTCCGCTCTCGATGCTTCCGGACGCGGTGGTGGAGGCCGAGACGGCGCTCGCGCTTTCGTACGCGCACGCGCACCCGCACGACGCGACGCCCTGGACGCACGCCGAGGCGCTGGTGCGAGGCGTCTGGGACGCGCGCGTCGAGCGCGAGCTGCCGCCGCCCGTGGCAGCCGCGCGGGCCCTGGCGACGGGCGCCGAGGAGGCGCTCGAGGGCGTCGAGGGTTCTCTCGAGCCGCGGCCTGGTTGCGTCCCGGCGCTGCGTGCGCTCGCGACCGCGCGACAGCTCGCCGCGGCTTTTCTCGAGTCGTGTCTCCGCCGCAGCGCCGCGCAACGCGCCGCCAGGCGACGCGCCGCGAGGGCCGAGCTCGAGAGAGCCCTCGACGCCCTCGTCAGGCTTGAGAGCGCCGACCCTGCGGGACGGGAACGGCACGCACGAAAAGCAGAAGCCGTACGCTCGCACCTCCACGCACTCGTCGGAGGAGCAGGAGGAACGTGAACGGCAGGAGGGCGCACGCATGGAGGGGGGAAGAAGAAATAGAGGGAGGGGAGGCGGAGGGGGAAGGAAAGCGCGGGAAATCCAACGAAAGGGGCCGGGCTCCTGGAGAGAATGTGTCCCCAAAATGGGGGGAGGGGGGGGGGGTTCACCCAGGCGTGACCGCACGCGACCCTTGCTCGCACTTTGCGCTTTGTAATCTCATCTCTCGCAACCCCACCGTCGAATGAACGCCAAGCAACGCGTGAACGAGCTGGACAGAGAATGGGCGAGCCTGCTTTTTGAGTGGATGGAACAAAGAGGGTATCAAATCATTGCCTAGCGGTGTAGTGCACGCTGCTCTTTTCGTACGCTTTGCTACTTTATGTCCTAGTCGTGCTGTCTGATATACTCTGCTACTTTTTGGCCACGTCGGAGAGTCTTCTCGAGTTCGAGTTTGAGTTTGAGTTTGAGTTTTGCTTCCTGTCTAGTGTATGTACGTTACACGGATCCGCACGCATGCGTGCGTTTCTGCAGCGTGCGTTGGGGCCCTGTGCGTTCGAGCTCTTTCCGATGTTTGTTCTTTTCAGTAGACGGTTTCTTTGCGGTCGATTCGGCATCGTTCGGCTGCTTCTCTGGTCGCCCACGCGAGGTCGACGGCGTCCCTCACGGCGGCTACGTCGTGGACTCTCAGAATGTTGGCCCCTGCCATCGTGGCGATCGCGCAGGACGCGGCGGTCGCTCGGTCGCGGTCGCCGACGGGACGGCCCGTTGCCTGGCCCAGAAAACCCTTGCGCGAGGCGCCCACGTAGAGAGGCAGCGCGCGAAAGGGCGGCGGCAGCGCCGCGCGGAGGTCGGACAGACGAGCCAGCAGCTGCAGCGACTGCGCAGAGCTCTTCGCAAACCCGAGCCCAGGATCCACGCACACGCGAAACGGCTCCAACGAATACGGGGGAGAAGAAGGAGAGGGGGAAGGAGAAGAGGACGAGGCGTGGGCGCCGTCGAGAGTTGCCGATGCGGCATCGCTCGAGGTGGCATCCTCGTCGGAGGCGGCGTCGGGAGCAGAGCTGTGGCGTGCATCGTGGCGCGAGCCGCGCGGGTGCGCTGCTTTGCCCTCCGCTCCTGCTCCTGCTCCCGTTCCCTTTCCCGTTCCCTTTCCTTTTCCCTTTGCCTTCCCTGCCGCGACTTGGCCAGCGTGCCTGCTGGCCGTTGCAAACCCTGCAAAGCGTTCGAGGGTTTCTCCAAGTTCTTCGGCCACTTTTGCGACGAGCTGGTCTCCGTCTTCGGTCATGCGGACGCCGTCGCGCTGCATGGTTTGCGCGTCGCCGCGAGAGTGCGTGAGCACATAGAAGAGTCCAGAAGCCGCGACGGTGGGCACGAGGTCGGCGTCCAGCCGCCCCATGAACACGTCGTTGATGCCGTCCGCGCCCAGCTCGGCCGCCAGGCCCGCCACCGAGGCGTAAAAGGTGTCGACCGTCACCACCGCGTCTCTCGTGCGAGGGTCCTCGCGCAACGCACGCAGCACGGGCGCCACGCGCGCGGCCTCCTCGCGAGCGCTCAGCAGGCTCGCGCCGGGCCGCGTCGACTGTCCCCCGAGGTCGAGCCCGTCTGCGCCCTCGCGCAGCGCCCGAGCCGCCCGCTCCACGATCGCAGAGACCGTCTCGGATTCGCTGCGACGCGCATCGCCGTCCGAAAACGAGTCTGGCGTCGCGTTCAAAATCGCAAACACACGGGGGCGACCAGACACGCGCCACAGCGGAGATATGGGGGGAAGGGAGGAGGAAGAAGAGGAAGAAGAGGAGGAAGAGAGTTGGGAAGATGGGATGCTCGATGATGACGATGACGACGCATTCGACGACGCATTCGACGACGCATTCGACGACGACGACGACGAAGGCGATTGCAGCGCATCGTTATTGTCTCCCGAGTCTGTCTCAGACCCGGCGCTGCGTTTCCCCGGTCGCGTCACGTCCGCGGCACCTTCGCCTCGAGCCGACGCATCGCAAAACCGCTCGGTCCAGCGGGGGTGCGGCAGGGGGAGCACCGCCGCGAGGCCCTCGCCGCCGTGGTCGACGCGCGCCTCGCCGCCCAAACGCTCCCAGCGTGCGGCCAGGGACTCGAGCGAGTCGCGCAGCGACGGAAGCAGCGCGGGAGGGGATGGCGTCGCCGAGACCGTGGGAACGCTCGCGGGACCAGAGCTCCCCGTGACCCCCCCTCCGACCTTTGCATCCGCGCCGCGCCCCTGCTGCCTTCGACCGCCACCCACGAGGTCCGCCATGGGCGCCATGACGAATCCGCGCTCGGCCCAGCGAAGGTGCGGCACCTGCAGACGGTCGCCCTCGTCCACGCGACCCTGGCTCGCAAAGACAATGTCCAGATCCAAGGGCCGCGGACCGTTCCGGACTGCACCAAAGTCGCGACCCGCCTCGGCCTCGAGCTCCTTGAGCGCATTCAACGTCTCCAGCGGATCCAACGTCGTCTCCACAACAGCAGCGGCGTTCAAAAAACCAGGCTGGTCAGACACGTACGCTGGAGCCGTCTCGTACAAACGGCTCACAGCCACGGGACGCAGCCCGCGCGCCGCCAACGCGCGCAGGGCAGAGCGCAACGACGCAACACGGTCGCCCAGGTTGGCGCCCAATGCCAACGCATACTGGTGCAACGGAGCCATGCCGATTCGACAAGAACCCTATGCGCACAGAGCCAATGCACGAGTCGAAGAGAAAAAAAAAGAAGGCAGGCAACAAGCCCGCAAGCCGCACGAAAGCGGTGCCGGCGGTCCGAAGCCGGGCGATCCGACGCGCGCGCGCGCGGCGAACGACGAACGGGGGAAGGGGGGGGGGGGGAGTGGTGCCAAGATGGACGATCGGACACGCGCGCCGGACGATCTCTTGCGCCCACGCCGCGATCCTCGTCGCTCGCTGGAATGGTCGTGCCCGCACGTGGTGGGCCGCTCGTGTGCCATGCGCCCCGCCGACGAGCGCGCGGCCGACGGCGGGAGAGGGAGAGAGAGCGGGAGAGCGGGAGGGCCGCGCCGCGCCATTGCTGTCCCGGCGGGGCGTGCCTCGTGTCGTTTCGTCGCGGTTTCGCTCCCTTTGCTGTCGACGTCTTCGCTCGTCTCGTCAGACGATCGAGGCGCATCCCGGGAATCTTCGCTGGCGTTCTCTTCGCTCTTCGTTTCGCGAATGTGCTCTTGCGTGATGGTATCTGCGTGCCTTACAGACAATCAAACGTGTCCCTCAGTGGTCTGGAGGGGGCTCTGGGTGGGCGTGGAAAAAGGCTCCTCGAAGAGACTTGCGTTCTTCCGCGTTACCTTTTGAAGCCGTACTTTTTGCGCTCGTAGAAGAGGTCCGCTCTCGTGCTTCCGAGGTTGATGATCTTCGGGCACCCGTCCCGGTCTTTTTCCAACAGCACGCACTCTTTGCAGTAGTAGGCATCGCTCACGCCCGGCATCCCGCAGATGACGCAGCGACCCGCGCGCGAGCCAAAGTTGCACTCGTCGCAGATACGGACCAACACCGCAGGATGCACCAACGAATCGCAAATCGGACACTTGCCGTCACCTGTTGAAGAAGGGAGAGAAAGAGGGGAGGGGAGCGGAAAAACCACGTGAGAACGCAAAGCCGAGGGGCCGAAGCGAAAGCGATCCGAGAGGCGGCGATCCGAGGCCGGAGGGGCGATATGAGTGGGCTCGGCCGTGCCCTGTTGCCCCTCCGCCACCGCCACTTTTACCGACCAAATCACCGCCCACGCGCCCACTTCGGCATCTTGTTGAGCCAAAGCGCAGTCAGCATCGCCCTTTTCCCACGCATTTCCGAATGCCCAACGCACAGCGCTCGCAGAGACGACCAATAGCTGCGAAGAGAAGGATGGGGAAAAGATACACGATGAGCGGAAGACACGCAGAGAAAGGGAGAGCGGGGGGTGGGGCGAACGGGGACAGTGGAGAGGACCGGGCTGAATCGAGCCGAACGCGCCTCCGCGCGCTTCGAGACGCCCCCCGTCGCGCCCCGCAGAACCCGTTTCGCACCGATCCCGGGTTGCCGGCGGCACATGATCAGATCCGGCTGATGCTTGGACATCGCGCCGCGTCCTCGAGTGCAAACGGGCCTTCCGGCTTTGACGCTCGGCCGCCGAGAAGGCGCGCCGAAGGAATGGACGCGGGGGGGGAAGCGCTCGCCGCTCGGCCGCGTCGCGCCGCGGAACGAGCGCACGCGCCGAGAGCACGCGCGATGGCGTCTGCGAAAGCACTCGAGCCCCACTTTGCGCCCCGTCGGTCCACGTCGAGGCAGCCGCGTTAAACGAGTGCGTCCCGCGATCGGCGCGCGCGCGCGCGTAGGGGAGACGGAAGAGGGGAGAGGGGAGAGGGGAGAACCGGCGACCCGGCGAGCGGGGGAGAGGGGAGAGGGGAGAAGCGAGAAGAGGGGTGTGGGCCTGGGAGGCGAGGAGGACGACGAGTCACTGGAGGTTGGCTCGGGCCTGGCCGCTGGCGCGCGGAAGAGTTGGGGAACGGGAGGGGCATCGGGGGAACAAAAAAAAAGAAAACGAAAGGAAACGAAACGATGCAAACCTACATTTGATGTGTATGGATCGTGTGCTTGAGCGGCGGCGTGCATTGGGCGCGTGCGTTGGTGAGCGGACAGAGGCATGTCGGTCCAGAGGTGTGGGCACTGGGGTCCCTGAGAAGAGGAGTTGCTGCGGCTTTTGGGGTCGAGTTGTGGGAGAGGGGAGGGCGAAGAGTCGTCTTTTCTTTGGGGCGTTTGCTTGCCCAAACTTGCTCGGACGCGGTCGTTTACTCTGCGAGGACGGCTCTGGCGAGTGCGTCTGCCGGGACGGCGAGCGAGGTCGCCGTGCATCGGAGCGCGACGGTCTCCTGCAGCGTTTCCTCGCCCTTTTCCTCGGCGGCCTCCCTCCGCGCCTGTCCGGACGCGCCGCCTTTGCCGCCCGAGACGAGCCCTCGAAGGAGACGAAACGGTGACGTCAGCGCCCCTGAGAGCGTGTCCGACACCGAGGGGGCCGTCGTGGAGACGACCGATGCGTGACCGCCGCCACCTGCTGACCTCGATGCGAATGCAGACGCAGATGCGGGCGACCGGGGGGAATTCCTGGCGGCGAGCGAGGCGCCGGCGGACGAAGCGCGGTACGAATTTCGGCCCCAGGATCCTCGACGGTCGTGGCGTTTTGCGTCGGCGGCCCCCTCGATCGAGGCTTGCCGATCCGCTGCACCCAGTCTGCCCTCTTCGGCCCTCTGCCTCTCTTCGGGCGTCTCTGCGTGCACCTCAAATCCGACCTTGCCCTCGCCCTCCACGCCCATGGTGCTCGGCACGGTTCCCGCCAAGCGGTCCCGCGAAATGGAGGCCAGCATGGCGTCGCGCGTCACGTACCGCTCCAGCAGGATGCGGCGCCGCGGGAGGGTCGGGGACGTGCTCGCCAAAGGAGTGGGTTTCCTTCCGGCGCCCGCGCGCCGACGCGCATCTCGAGCGGCAACGGTGCTCGGATCTTTCGTTTCGGTGAAGACCTCCTTCTTCCCCATGCATGTATCCTCATCTCCATCTTCGTTTCGTCTTCTGCGACCTTTCTGCGCTTCTTCTTCTTCTTCTTCTTCTTCTTCTTCTTCTTCTCCGCCCCTCTCGGCGGCATCTTTGGCGGCTCTGTCCCAGTCGCCCGTCTCGGCGAAGAGGACGACGATGAAGCAGTCGTCCGGGGCCGAGAGGCGCACGCGCAGCGCTGCCTCGGTCTCGCCCTCGACGTCGCCGCCTACCGTAAAGCACACGTGCGGGTAGCACGGCACCGGGTCCTCGGCCCGGGCCGGTGCCGCCGAGGCCTCTGCGGATCGCTCGTCCGGGCCAGACGCCTCGAGGCCCGGCGGCAAGAGCGGAGACCACACCGTCGTCGGCCACGCCTCCAGGGCGGTCAGCGAAGACAGCAGCGGAGGCGGAGGGGGACGGGAGGAGGCAAAAGCCGTGGAGGAGGAAGAAGAGGACGACAGAGCTCGTGCGGAGGAGAACGAGGAGGAAGCGGCAGCGGGCATGGAGGGCGGAAAACCCGACGACTCGGACGATGCGGTTCCATTCCCCACATGCCGTGCTTTTCCTCCCTCCACCACCCCCGTCTCGCATCCCGCCCCGCCGCCCGCCTCCTTTCCCTGCCCCCCCCCGACGACGCCTCCTCCCCCGCCTCCTCCCTGCCCGTGTTCCTCTCTGCGTTTGCGCTGTCGTTCCTGTCGCCTGCGCTCTCGTTCGTCGCCCTGCCAGCGGAGGCGACCCGAGGCGACGGCGTCGTGCAGCGACCAGAGGCCGGCCCACGGCAGCGAGGCCACCACGACGCCGTACCGCGTCTGCAGCGCCGCGTTCAGCAGCACCGTCTCTCGCCACGCGATCTGACGGTACAGAGGCGTCGAGGGAAGCACCTCGGGCAAGACGCGGCCCGTGCGGCGCCGAAAGATCACCGAGGCCGACGACGCGAATCCGGGTGCCCCATCTCGAGTCCCGCCGCTGCCGCCTGGGACCTCGCAGGCGCCGGGATCCACCACCAGCGCCAGCAGATCGTCCTGGTGCGGCCGAGCAGCGCGGATCGACGCGGGAACGCGAGCGAACAGCAGATCGAACGCCGCAGACCACTGCTCGCGAGACCACGCGGGAGAGGAGGAACGCCCAGACCCCAAACCCAAGGCCGATGACCCAGAGGAAGAAGAGCCCCCACCCTCGACCGCAGCCGAGGACCCGGATCCACCACCGCCCCTCTCAGAGGCCGCTGCCGCCCGAGAACCAAGCGAACTCCCGGACGCGCGAGTGCCCAGGTCAACCCAGCCGTCGCCGGTGTCGCGGCCAGCCGCGGCCTGCTGCGCGACCGCCCGCCAGCGCGCGTCCTGACGGCGAACCTCGGCGAACGCCTGGGCCCACGCCGAGGCGGTCGGCTCGCGAGAGGTCGACGAGGTAGCCATACGGCCCCGAGATCGGAAGAAGGGCCGGGGCCGACCGAAATCGACCCCAAACGCAAACCCAAAGACGCAAAGATGCCAAGGGACGACTTCGAAACACCGAACGGAACGCTCAGCGGAAGATCGAGCAGCCGAGGGGGGGGGGGCGACGAATCCCGTCGACGCGCGCGCCGAGCCCTCCTCGGGTCACCTCCGCCGGGTGCGCGCCCTTGCGTCTGCCGTGGTTCGACCCTCCAAGCGCGCGACGCGCTCGCGCAGTCACTGCGAGACGAGAACCACGTCTTGCAGGCGCCGAGACGCACCTCGCGAGGTGGGAGCCTGCTATCGCGGCCCCGAGGGATGCGCGCTCAGCCTGGCAGTCCCGGGATCGGGCGCGCGCGCGCGCGCGCGCGAAAAAAAAAAAAAACAGAGCAACAGAGGGCGAGGACGCCGGCCCCCGAAACGACGAATCAGAGTTTCGAGGCTTCGAGCGCCGCCGCGTTTCCGTTCGACGCGAGATCGAGCGATGGGGATTTAGTAAGGAGAAAATGACGCCGCATGGTGCCCACGGCGCCACGCTGCGGCTGCTTCCGTCATGCCGCTTGTCGGAGCCTTCCCAGAGGGGATGGAAGATGCCGCTTTTTGCGTCAGGGTTCTCTCGTTTCGCCGCCGCGACCCCCCCCTCCGTTTACTCTCCGGGCGTGGTGCTCGCGATCTCCTCTCATCGCCAACACTCGCAGGCATCGCGGTGCAAGACTACATGCGCGTTGGTCCGAGGGGACCTCTGGGGATCAAACAAAAAGGAGGGAGGAACGAGATGGGCTGAGCGACAGTTCACGTCGCTGGAAAACGACCGGCCGCACAAAGCTGGAGTTGGCGGGGACAAAGAGAAGAAAGGAGGAAAAGGGGAAGGAGGAGAGGGAACCGGATGGAAGGTGATGGGTGTCATATCTCCCGAGCTTCATGGGCTGGGGAGATCCGGATGTGGGGGAACTTTTGGTCCGGATACGTCAGCAACACAATTAGCAAGGGTATGCTATAGGGCGCATCACAGGTCGTTCACACACGCAATGCTAAAGGATGCATCACAGGTCGAGCTTCATATCGAACCACTTTTGCGATCCGTGCACGACGTCGCTTTCGCCAACGAGCTCAAAGCCTGCCCGCTCGTAGAGCCCGACGAGGTGCGGCCTCGCGATGAGGCGCGCCGACGTGACCCCGTCGACCGCCGAGGGGAGCACCACCGCTTGGATGTACGCCTTGAGCATGCGGAGCGCAATCCCGCGACGCTGCAGCGCGGGCGCGACGCACACAGAGTGCACCGCAAGCAAGGGGCCCTCGGGCTCGTGGTGAGACATAGAGTCCTCCGTCAGACGAGGACCGGGACACCGCGTCGAGCACACAAAGCCGATCACGCGCGAGGAAGACGACGCAGAGGACTCGGGAGGGAGAGATTCGACCGCAACCATAAAGTAAGGAGCGGCTGCGGGGGGAGGGAGAGGGGGGGGGGAAAGCAGGCTGTGAGAGCGAGCCGATCCGAGTGACGAGCGCCCCGGGCCGGGTGGAGAAGGCTCTAAAGACCCCCCTCCCCCCCCCCTCCTTAAAGAAACGTGTCGCCAAGCGCACCTTCCGTGAGGCGGAGCGACATCTTCTTCCGATCGGCCGCCTCGTCCGGAGCGTATCCCTCGGCCTACGCAAAGAAACAAGAGCAAAGAGTAAAGGGTAAACAAACACCGCGAGGAAAACACCGCGAGGAAAACACCGCGAGAAAAAAAAATTCACAGCCAGTGGCCTCTGCGTCCCTCCCACCTGCACTCGCTTCGCCTCTCCTCGCCCACTCAGGTATCCCTTTCTCTCTCCAGCCCCACTTCGTCGTCTTCATCGTCTCTCTCTCTTTCTCTCTCTCTCTCTCTCTCATTCGTCGTTCGTACCCTTCTCAATCCCTTCGCACCTCGAGTTCGACCACGCGATCGAGATCTTCGATCGTCGCGGGTCGGAAAAAGATCGACGGGGCCGGAAGCACGTCGGGCACAGACATGGTTGCCGACACGCACTGCGCCCGGTGGAAAAACAAAGCACCGGGTGACGCCGGGGTGGGATTAGCCGCGCTCGGACGTCCAAACGCGACGCGTACGGTTTCGGAAACGAGCGAGACGACGCTCTGGAGACCGTATGGTCGTGCGTTCGTTTGTTGTGCGCCGATCGCGGTGGCGCGTGGGCGCGGTGGGGGCGGCGGCTCCACCTCCGCGCGCGCGCCCCCGCTGCGCGCGCGCGACGGTCGCTGGGGGTCCCCGCGCCGCCCCGGCGGACGCGCAGCGGGCGATCCGTCCGGCTCGGTGCCAGCTCCGGGCATCCGCTCGCATCGGTGGAGCATTTCCCCGGCCTCAAGAGGCCCTCTGCCGCCATGGCGCCTGTTCGCGCGCTGCTTTTGGCGGTGCTGGCGCTCGCGATCGCCGTCCCGGCGTCGTGCGTGCCCGCCGCGCAGGTGGATCCTCAGGCACGTCGCTCTCGCGCGCAGGGCGCTTGCAGATCCGCGCGTTGCATCTGGATCGACTGCGGCTCGCCGGATCCGCGCGCGCGCACAGCGGGCGAGCCCCTAGGGGGCGGTCGCGCAGCGATCCCTTGCGTCGGACGGATCTGATGGCGCGATCGAGGCCGAGGAGGGGGACAGCGAGGCGAGGCCCGGAGGGGCGAGGCCCCCTGGCGAACGGCAGGGGGAATGGAGGACGGAGGGTGAGGGACACGAGAGGAGGAGAGCGGTCGAGGGCAACGATCAGAGTCGAGATCGAACTGCCGTGCCGGAGCTCGTGCACCCGGATGTGACCAGGTTCTGAATGCGTTCTGAATCTTTTGCTTTTCTGTCGCCATCTGTAGCTTTCCCGTGGCCTCTTTGCTTTCCCGTAGCCTTTTGGTTTCCCGTGGCCTTTCCCCATGGCTTTCTCCCTCTCGCCACTCCTGTCTCCCTCACCCTTGTTCCCTCGTTTCTTCCTCCCCCCCACCCTGCAGCTGCTGCGTGCGCTTCGTTTGGCCAAGTCTGCCGGAGGTGTGGTGGAGCTGACCGAGGCCAACGTGGCTGCTCTTCTGGAGGCTCCCTCGCGTCCCTATGACGTCATCCTGCTTGCGGACGCGAGCCACATGCGCAACAACGGGCGCATGAAGCTGGGCGAGGTGGTGTCCTCTTTCGGGCGCGCCGCCAAGGCGCACCTCGCCGAGTCGCAGCGTCGCCTTCGCGCCGGGGAGCTTCCTGCGGCTTCTTCTTCTTCGTCGTCTCCCTCTCCGTTCTCGGGCGTGCCCATCTTCGCGCGCATGGAGTTTTCGCGGGACCGTCGTCTGTTCGGTCGCCTGGGCGTCAAGGGTCTGCCCTGGCTGGCGCGCATTCCCGCGGAGCTTCCGGTGCCTTCCGACGGCGCCCCCGTGGCGCTGAGCAAGGAGCTGCTGCGCGGCACCGAGTCCTACCCCTGGTCCGCTCAGGACCTCGCCGACTGGGTCAGCGTCGAGGTTGGTGTCGGGGCTGAGAAGAAGGAAGGCCAGCGCGCAGAGGAGGGAGCCGCCGGCGAGAGCGCTTTGGAGCCAGCAACGTCCCCTTCTCCTTCTTCTGTGGGTCGTTCTCGCGGTCGTGCGGGTGCTGTGGTGGTGTCTGCGCCTGCTGCGACGGCTCTGGGTCCGCTGGTGCTGGTGCTGGCGCTCATCTCGGGTCTGCTGTCGCTGGCGCTCAAGTTCCCGCTGGACGTCTACCCCTCGCTTTACCTGGCCGCCTCGCTCTTCCTGGTGTGGTTTTCCGTTTCGGGGGGCATGTACGTGGTCATCCGAAAGATGCCCTTCATCTACACCGACCCCAGAAGCCACAAGACCATGGCCTTCCTGCCGGGCCAGGGCCAGATCGGAGCAGAGGGATACCTCATGGGCACCGCCTACCTGGGCGTCGCCGCGGGAATCGGAGCCCTCGTCAAGATCGTGCCGCGCATCAAGGACCCAAAGGCACGCAGAGTCGGAGGCTACCTCGCCATCGCAGTCGCCGCGATCGCCATGCGAGTCGTCCTGAACACGCACTTCTGGAAAACGCACCTCACCTCCCACTGGTACTAAAGGGGGGGGGAAAGACGCAAATGATGCATCTGTACGTGTGTGTGTGTGTGTGTGTGTGTGTGTGTGTGTACGTAAAAAAAAGGCAAATTGAGAAACGGGTAACGCGGAACGAAAAGCAACGCACCGACGACGAGAACGCACGGTGCGCTGGGCGGGTGGGTGGGTGGGGGGGAACGGGATGCGCGTGGCAGCAAGAAAAGGCGCGAGGAAACGCGTTGCAATATACAAGCACACAAACCGACAGACGGGAAGAACAAAGAAAGGAAGAAAGGGCGGAAAGGAGAAGAGGGAAGGGATGCGAGGGACGGTAAGAGCGAAAAGGAGAGAGAGACAGGGCGATCGCAAAGGAGAGGGAACAGAGGAGAAAAAAAGAAAGAGAGAGAAAACCCGAGGGGGTCGGATGCAAATGGAAAGAAGGCATGGGGAGAGAGAGAACGGAGGAAGGAAGAAAAAAACGGCCGCAAAAAACAGGACAGCGGCCGGCGGTTGGTGTGGTTCCTTCGGACGCGCTTGCTTCCTTGCACGCTTGCGCGGTCGTTCGTCGACGGTCATCGAAGGAACGCACGATTTCAAGACATGCGTGCGTTGGGTGCTGGAGCGGGGGTTTGAGAGAAAAGGAGTGGTGGGGGGGGGGGAGGAGAGGAGGCTGCGGCGGTCTCGTCCTCTCTCTCCCCTTTCAGCAGCGTCCTCCGTGCCCCCTTGGAGTTTTCTTTCCTCGTCGAAAGGGCGCGAGACGGCGCTCAATGCGGTCGAGGGCGCCTCGAAGATGCTCGCTCGCCCCCGGAGCGTCCCGAAGATGCTCCGCGAGCGACCGGCGCAGCTTGTCCCATCGCGTGAGCGCGCGCAGAGGCGCCGACGGCGAGGCAGGGGCAGAAGCGTTGCCCAAAGGACGTCTCGTCGATGGGTCCTCTTCCGCTCCGTCCTTGATGTCCACTCCTTCTTCCGCCTCTTGATCGTCTTCGTCGTCGATGCGGCGCTTGCACCAGACCTCGCCCAGGTCGATCGGGGACTCTTCGGTCTTCGCCAACGCCGCGACGGCCTCGACGTCCCGCTCCAGCGCGGCCCAAAAGGGAGGCAGCGGAGCGGCGGTCGGGGAGAACCCGCCTTCGTCCGCGTCAAGTCGCATCGCATCGGTTCCCGTCTCACAATGCTCATCCAACGGTTCTTGCAATGATTCGACATCCGGTCCATCGGCCTCGACGTCAAAGCGCACGTTGTAGGCCTGCCCTCCGCCGCCCGGCCGGAGCGGCTCGCGTCCCTTTCCCGCCACGTTCCCGCCGAGCACGACCCAGGCCCGGACGGCCGAGACGCACGGCTTGGAGAGCGCGGCGCGCTCCGGGCGCCGGGGGCCGACCCAGTATGGCGACACGATCACGCCCAGCCACGGCGAAAAGGACGGAGAAGAAGAAGAAGAAGAAGAAGCAGAGGAAGGGCGCGCGCGGGAAGGTTTGGCGTCGACGTCGGGAACGTCCACTCCTTCAGGGGGAGTAGGAGCAGAGGAAGAATTGGGAGGAAGAGATTGACGATGAGAAGGCCGCTGCTCTGACGCGACGTTCTCGCTCACTTCCTTTTCTCTCTTTCCCTCTTCCTCATGTTGTTGTTGTTGTTGTTGTTCAGTTTTGCATGTCGGCCCTTTGTTGTTTTCCTGGTCCTTTCCCCCTCCTCTCCTTGTGCCGTTGCTGTCGGGGCCGCTGGCGAAGACCTGGTGATTCTTTTGATTGACGTTATCTCTCGCGGAAGGTTGCGGCGGGAAAAAAGGGTGCGAGTGGTACCAACCGACGGCTCGGAGTCCTCGCTTGGCAAGTTCGGCGTGGGCCAGGACCATGGCGGCGGGGTCGGCCTCGACAGAGGTCTGGCTGACGGTGCCCTCGGCCCGGGCGCAGGGCACCGCGCACCGTACGCGGAGCCGGCGCGTCGAGGCATCGTACAGCCCGCCCAGCAGGCCCAGCACCTCGCAGCAACTCAGGTGCGCGTGCACGTCCGCCGCCGCCAGCGCCAGCGGCGACACAGAGACCGCGAACGGCTGCGGCGGAGGACGCAGCGGGGGGGGCGCCGCGGGAGATGCAAAGACCTGCCACGGGTCCGGAAGGGGGGACGCGGCCATGGGCATGGCCATGGAGGGGCCGCCGGGGCCGGAGCCGGAGCCGGAACCGGGGGCCTGCGAGGAGGAGGCCTGCGCGTGCGAGCCGACGCGGCGCGAGAGTTCGCTCGAGAACGCAAACTCGCGCACGGGCTGCAGATCCAGCGTCTCGACCGAGTCCTGCATGCGCGCCAGGACCGACGCGCGGCGCGGACGGCGCACCGGCGGCGCCGGCGGAGGAGACGCCGGCGCCGCGCGCGCGCGCGGCGCCGGCG
>PEIA01001089.1:0-18855 GCA_003613005.1 Prototheca ciferrii
GCGGACGCACCGCGTAAGGGTATCCAAATCGATGTACTTCATGATGGACGAAAGAGCAAAACAGATCCGCACCGCGCTCCGCGCACAGCCATGGACACGCGACCGCGGGCGGGGGAGGAGCGGGGGGGGGGGGGAAGGACGAGCGACGAGTCCCCGGGGGTCGCGCCGTAAAACGAGCGGAGCCAACGGGCGCGCGAGTTTGGGGGGGAAAAAATGTAAGAAAACCGACCGGTTCGCGGATCGACGTCCGCGCGCGGGACTGGCGCTTCAGATCCGGGGGCGCGCGACCCGCCTCGACGCCTCGCCGCGCGCGCGCGCCGAATGTTGGCTCTCGACGGGACTCGCGGGAGCGGTGGAGACGGGCGACAGGGGTACCTCGCGCCCCGAATCTGGGACGACAGTTCTCCGCGCGAAGACGTCGACGCGCAGACCGGTCTATTTTCTGGCGTCTTACCCGCGGGGTCGAGCGGTCGATTGAATGCGAAAGCATTTCCGGACGTCGTGCATCGGGTGCGCCGCAGATTTTCGGCGATCGGAAAAGTCGTTGCGTGCGCGTGCAAGCGCTTCGTTCCGGAAAGGTTCGAAGGCGTCAAGGGCGCGCTCGCGACCAACGGACACGCACGGAGATCGGCTCTGCACACTTTATGGCTGATCGTTGGTTGATCTGACGAATGTATGAGACCGGTCTCGTGCGTCTCGACATCCTCAGCGCTGACTTTCCCACCGTTTTTTTTTCCTGCTCGTGAGCGAGCCGGCCAAGGGGGCCTGGAGACGACACCCATGGTGTGAGACGACCGTCATCACCGTCGCCCCTGGCGAGTCTTGCGGGGCGAGGCACGAGAGAGCTCGAGTGCGCTCGCAACACACCGTGCGCTCGCAACGAGCCGGATCTCCGGAGGGCGTTTCGTCATCGCTGGCGGCTTTCGCGCTGGCTCGCAAGCGCGTGCGGTTTGGTGAAGAGCGCACGCGAGGAACGACAGAAAGGAAAATGTGTCACAGTGGCAGGGCACGAGAGGCGATTGGAGAAAAAAAAGTGCGGGAAAGTGCGAACAGAGCAAGAAAGAGAGCGAGCGGTGGAGAAGAGGCGGTGGAAAACAAGCAGAAGCAATCAGGAGGAAAACCGGGCGACGTTGGGATGCATGTCTGCTGTTGACAGTGAAAAAACAAGGGTTGGTCTATGTAGGAGGAAAAAAGAAAAAAAAAAGGTCGAAAGCGACGCACTAGGCGCTTGTGGCACCGTTGGCGTTGGCGTTGGGCGAGCGTCGTCGATCGGACCTTTTTTTCGCCCTCTCCCTCGTCAGCTTTCGCTTCATTCTTGCGCGTTTCCGGCGCCTGCATTCTCGACGCGTCGTTGCATCTTTTCGAGCCGCGCTTCCCGGAGACGTCTGGCTCTTTCCCAGGCGGCGTGTTCCGGCGCCTCACGTGTACGGGCTCGCTCGGCCTCCTCGACGATCGCCTTGCGGCGTCTGCGCTCGTCGATCTCGGCGGTGCGTCGCGCGTCGCGCTCGGGGTGGTGCCGCGGCGCGCGCTTGCTGCGTCCCTGCGCCATGCGGTGCGCGACCGCGTTGATGATCTGCTGCGCGCGCCGCGAGTTGGGGCGGTCGAACGGCGTGTGCGGAGGCGCCAGCGGGAGCGTGGCCGCCAGGGTGGGGTCGACGATCGGCCTGTCGTCCAGAGGCGTCGAGGTCGCTGCCGTTCCGAGCTCCCTTTCGAGCGTCACGAGAGCCTCCGTTTCCGCTTCGAGGTCGACCGTCTCCGTTTCTTCGAGGGCGCGTTCGACGGCGGAGACCCAGTTGCCATACTGTCCCTCGTCCTCTGGAAGCGGGGGCCGAAGCAGCCGAGGCGCCGAGAGGCACTGCACGCTGCATGCGCCGCGCAGCGCACCCCTGCAGACCCCGCAGGCCACGAAGAGGCGGTTGCAATCCACGTTCGCGCAGTTGGCGTGCGGCAGCGACGCCGGGCGCTCCCCGCACAGCTCGCACGGGATGGCCGCGGGCAGCGACCGACGGCGACGACGCGCCGGGGACGCCAGGGCGACGGCCGAGGCGGCGGCGGACGACGCGCGAGGCGGCGAGCCGGAAGGAGAAGAAGAGCGGGAAGAGGGGATGGACGAAGAAGCAGAAGAAGCGGGGGAAGCCGGCGAGGGGTCGTGCTGCTCCACCTTTTCGCTCGAGCGGATCGCATCCGGCTCCTCGCCCTCGCCCTCGCGCTGGGTTCCAGGTCTCTCGGGGTCGACGCGCTTGCGTTCGCGGAAAGTGTCTACCTGGCTCCAGATTTCCTCTTCTTCCTCGGTGCGCGAGGGCACGGCCGCGGCCATGCGCGAGTCGAAGACGAAAAGGGACCCCTTCCACCCGATGCGCTCCTCCGACGACCCGACGGGCCCGACGGGGGACGGCGCGACTGTGGACGCTGATGCGGACGGAGGAAACGGCGCCGAACGCGAGGAGATCGGAGTTTCCGAGACGCTCGCGGAGGAGGAGGACTGCGCCTCGCGCGAGGGCGCGAGGGCGCGAGGAGGACTGCGCCTCGACGCGCCTGGACGAGGCGCAGGCGGCGCCGCCCTCGCGCCCTCGGCCGCTCGAGCGGCGGCCGCTGGCGCTTCGGCCGTCTCTTCGTCGTTGCCTGCCTCGTTCGCGCGCGTCTCCTGCGCGAGCTGCTCGGCGTAGGCCTGCACGCCGCCCTCGAGCGTGTAGAGCTTGGAGTAGCCCAGCCGCGTGAGGTGCGCCGAGTAGACGTCGCACCGGATGCCGCCCGTGCAGTACATGTACACGGGAGTGTCTTTCGGCCTGCCCGCCAACGGAGCAGGAACCAGAGAAGACGAGGAAGACGAAGACGAAGAGGAAGAGGAAGGCGAGGCCGCGCTCCTCGGGGCTCCGGAAGAGTCCAAGGCGGTCCCTCGAGTCGTCGAGGCTGTGCCCTCTTGCGTCGCCGCGGGCCCGTCGCGCCCTTCTTGGATGCTGTCGACGTAGGGCGTTTCGTGGAACTCGTCCTCGAGGGGCCTTTCGGCTCCCTCAAAGTGTCCCGCGTCCCACTCGTAGCCGTTGCGAAGGTCCAGCACGACCGCGGCGCCGTCGCGGCCGCCGTCCCGGGCCGCGCCCGCCACCCACTCGAACGGCTCCAGAGGCTGCGCGCGGTTGCGAACGTTGGACAGTTCGAGGTGCGTCAGGCCGCCGGGAAGGCTCAGCAGCTGCCGACGCTTGAGGCGCAGGCGCGGATGCGCCCGCCCGGGCGCGGGGTAGAGCGCGTACCGAGCTCCGTAAAACGGACTCTCCGGGCGCTCCGCGACCCAGCGCACGTACGCCAGCGCATCCTGCGTCGAACCGCCGGCCTGCACGTTGATGCCCTGCTCGGATAGGTAAATGCGACCCTGCACGTCCAGAGGCTCGAGCAAAGCGCGGTGCGCCGCAAGCTGCTCGTCCACCTCGGCAGACGTCAGATCCGCAATCGCGTAAAAGTTCAAAACGCAATGCGGCGTCCGAGGAACGCGGTTCCGAAGAAACTTCAAATCAGAAAACGAGGAGGAAGGCGCGGAACCGGCGACGGAGGCGCTTTCGGACGCCGCCGCCTCGCAACCCTCTGACGTCGCGGTCCCGACGCGCGACGACAGCGCAGACAACCCCCGAACGACGCCGAGACGACCAGACGTCAGAGAGAAGAGCGAGCAGAATGAGGAAGAAGAACACGACGGAAGAGAAGCGCTCCAAACGAACGGCGCGCCTCCGAAAGCGGAGCGTCGTTGGGCGGCGCTCACGGCGCTCGCCGCGCCCAGCGTCGACCTGGGAGCGGCAACGCCGCCGACGCGGGCCGGAGATGAGAGCGAACCGCCAAGAGCGCGGGCGGAAGCCGACGCCGACGCCCGGCGGGCCAAGGCAACCAGCGACTGCGAGCGTCGGGAGAAGAGGGAAGGCGGGCACGTCGACGAACGGCGCTCGCAAAGGGGCAAGGCCCCAGGCCAGAGGAAGCACCACCCAACGCCACCAGCGACGAACCGATGGATCGACCTCGCGTCCACGCGTCCCGTCCCAGCCTTTGTGCCCTTTGCGCATCGAACGTTTCCAATTCTCCCTTTTCGCTCCCGTCCCCACGTGGCCGGCGGCGGGGCGGGGGCGAGCCGCGCGCGCGGGCGCGATGACGCGACCTCCTGTGCGCGGTCATCGCGAGTGCCATCAAGCTCGCAAATCGTCGGCATGGCGTGCTGTGGACGTGTAACGAGCGACGCACCTTGGACATGGCGGGCATGGTCGCTGCAGAACTCAAGTGCGCTGGGGCACCGCTAGCGCGCGGCGCCGAAGCGCAAGAGACCAAGCCTGCAGGCGCCACGGCGACGCGTGTCGTGTCGCGGACCGATCGCTATCGTCCTCTCTGGCTTTTTTATCCTTGCGCGAGCGCACGCAGGCACGCCGCAGGACGCCTCGTCCGGAGCGAGGCCACGACGCGCGACGGCGCGCGGTCACGTCGTCGCCCGCGCGCGCGGGAAACCGGTCCCGTCGCGCGCGGCGCATCGCGGCGAGAAAAGAAAAGGAAAAACGCGGCTCGACCATGAGAAACCAAGCGGGATGTACGACACGTCTCATGAAGTGGGTCTGTTTGCGGATCGGCGGACGCGCCGTGCGTGGCGCGCAGCGCGCTCGTCGCGATCTGCGGATTCGCGGGCGGCCCGAGACAGATCTCGTGGGCCACCGGAAAGGAAGCATAGGAGGAGACCATGAGGGAGACGAAACGTGCGCGCACGGCGAACCGACGCAATTGGACGCCGACTTGCAAGACGCAGATGCGCGTCAACGGCGGGGCGGCGGCGACGGCGGCGAAGCTGGAGTGGGAAGATGGGAATGCGACGAGCAAAGGGAGGAATCGCACGACGTCGTGCCCCCTAGCAACGGGAGTCGCCCCTGCGATTGCTTTGGCATCTCGAACGTGACGTTCCTGTGCGCAGTGTCGCACAACAGGCACAATTCAGCATAATCATTTCTTTGCCGTTCTTTTTCTCCTCTTCCCCCATGCCGCTATTGCGTTTTCTTCCCGCAAGCGTCGCGTTGTTCGCGAGAGGTGTCGTTTCGATACTCTCGTGCTGTCCTCGATATTCGGTTGTTCTCGCGACTTTTCGGGATGCTCCTTTCGTAGTTTCGTCGCTGCGTTGCAGGTCCGTTTGCGCCGACATTTCGTCGGACGATTGCTCCTCGACCGTGGCTCTTCGCAGGCGGCTTTGTTTATATCTTCTCTCTCTCTCTCGTTCTCGTGCTCCCTCTCCTTCTCTTCCCACGTTCCCGCTCTGCGTTTTTTTTGCTCGTACCTTTCTCGATTCGACTTTTGTGGTGTTACACACTTTTATCGGCACAGCATCTGTGCGTGTTTCTTTGCACGATGCTAGCGTGGCCATTGGGTGCACCCCCCCTTTCCCTCCTCCCAGCGCCTTGGCAGCACCGGTGCGTCCCCCGTCCCCCGTTGCGTCGTCTCCGCTCCACGTTTAGAGTCCGATCCTGCAGAGTGGGTTGGTTTGGACCGTGGCGAGCGAGACCTTGTGTCCGAAGAGGTCTCGGATGTTGTCGATCCCGTAGAGGATCATGGTGGGCCTTTCGAGCGAGAGTCCCCAGGCTGCGACCGAGACGTCCTCTGGGAGCCCCAT
Organism: Prototheca ciferrii; assembly: GCA_003613005.1. Lineage (NCBI taxonomy): Eukaryota > Viridiplantae > Chlorophyta > Trebouxiophyceae > Chlorellales > Chlorellaceae > Prototheca > Prototheca ciferrii. The sequence goes on from PEIA01001089.1 coordinate 5,624, forward strand.
GGGCCTGAGCATCTCCGGTCGGAACATCCCCGAGTTGCCGACTTCGATCCACTTGCCGAGCTCTTCCGAGTAGGCGAAGATCTCCATGGAGGGTTCCGTGTAGGGGTTGTACGCCGGCTTGAAGCGGAGCTTGTCCATGCCGAGCCTCGCGAAAAAGGCACGGAGCGTTCCGATGAGGTGCCCCAGGGAGAGTCCCCTGTCGGCGACGAGTCCTTCGACTTGGTGGAACTCTGCGAGATGCGTTCTGTCGACGGCTTCGTTGCGGAAGACGCGGTCGATCGAGAAGCAGCGCACGGGGCGGAACGTGGGCTCGCGCGCGAGGCGGTAGAGCACGCGCGACGAGACGGCCGTGGTGTGCGTGCGGAGGAGGTTCTTCTCGGCCTCGGCGGCGCTCCAGGCGTACCCGTAGCCCGCGCTGCCGTAGCCGCCGCGCTCGTGCGTCTTGCGCACGCGCTCGGCGTACGCCTGCGGGACCGAGTCCAGGGGCGTGCTCTGTGGCGCGGTCAGGAAGAAGGTGTCGTGCGCGTCGCGGGCCGGGTGCTGCTGCGGCTGGAAGAGCGCGTCAAAGTTCCAAAAGCCGCTCTCGACCCAGTTGTTCGTGGGCATCTCCTCAAAGCCCATCTGCAGGAAAATGGAGCGCATGGCCGTGCGCACGCGGCACAGCGGGTGCAGCGCTCCGCCGGACGGCTCGGCGCCCGCCGCGTCAAAGTTGAGCGGCTTGTAGCGGCGCTCGCGCCAGGCGCCCGAGCGCAGGTCCTCGGCCGTCAGCTCGGCCACCGCCTTGACGCGCACGGGCGCAAACTCGGGGCCCTTGCTCAGCGCGTACGTCTTCCACGTCTCGATCGCGACGAGCTTGCGACGCTTGAGCGCGTTCAGGTCCTTGGGCGCCAGCTCGGCGCCCGCCAGCACCGCCGCCAGCTGCGCGGCCGTCGCGTCCTCGATCGACGGCACCGCGCGCTTGACGAACACGGGACCCGCAGGCTCGCCCTTGCCCTTCTTCACCTTCTTCTTCTCGGCCTTGGCAGCCTTGTCGGCCTCGCCGTCTCCTTCGGCATTGGCGGGAGCCTCGGGAGCCTCCTTCTTGGGAGGACGCTCGACGGCGATCCAGCGAAAGGTCATCGCCTGGCGGAAGCCGGCGTCCGCCTCCGCGGCGCCCAAGCGAGCTTTGAGGTCGTCCAAAGAGGCCGCAGAACCGTCCTCGGGAAGCGCCGCGAACACGTGCGCCTCGGGAGTGCCAGAGGACGCGTACTTGGCACCCTCGGCAGAAAGAACCTTGCGCTCGTGGTCAACGTCCTGCAAGAGGGGGGGGGGAGAGGGAAAAAAGAACAAGGCAAAGGAAGAGAGAAAGACAAGGAAGATGAGCAAAGGGAAAAAAAAAGAAACGCGCCAACGCGTCGCCGAGCGACGGATGGAGAGGACGATCGAAAAAGACTGCGCGCATCATCCGCACCTCCCGGCCCTCCCCACCTCCCCGATCCCCCTTACTGCCCCAATCTCCCAGACCTCCCCAATCGTGTTGCTTTTGAACCTCGACACTCCGAGCACGGCCCCCTTTGGCTCCTCTCCGCGCTGTCGCCCTCTCACCCCCCTCCCCCCCCGCCCCCGTCCTCCCTTCGCCCCTCTCCTCGCGCGGTTCTCTTTCGGCCTCCTGCGATCCAGGCGCGCGGCGATGAAATCCAAAGACCCATCGCGACGCAGAGGCGTGCGAGAAAAATGCACGCGTCGCCAGACGCGCGCGCCCGCCCTTTGCAGCGGTCGCCAAGGTGCGACCGCGGCGCGGGCTCCGCGGCCCCCCCTCGCATCGTTCGCACTTTGGCGACGACGTAGTCGTCGGAGATTAGGCTCTTCATGACGCCGACGACGGCAAGATGGTCGACGCCGAGCCGTTCGGCAAAGTCGCCAGTGTCGGCAAGCGAGCCAGCATCGGCAATGGCGCCCAGAAGGGCGCTTTCGATATCGACCGGCGCCATGGCGCGGTGCGGCGGCTCCTGCTCCTGGACGACTGTGCGCGGCGCGCGGCAGAGGCGGGTCGCAACAGGCGACGCACGAACGGGTCGCAGACGTTCACCGAAACGCGGTCGTCGGACGAGGCTGATCGGGCCGCGACGGACTGCGCAGGGCCGAGCCGCAGGAACAGCGCGCGCGCAGGAGGAGCGAAGCGGGGAGGGGCGGGGCCTGGAGGCGCCCCCGCTCCCCCTCTGAGCTCGCTCCCTTGGCGCGGCGCCCACAGTTCACAGCCCGCAGCCTCTCCCCTTTCGCTGCCCCTCCCCCCCTCCCCTCTCGCTGCCCCTCTCCCTCTCCCCCCGCCTTCGTGCTTCTCGTCCCGGCCCCCCATCCCCAACTCCCGATCTGCGCCGCCCCTCGTCCATCCGCGCCCGCGGGCGCGCCGGCGTCGCGCCATCGGCCGCAGCTCAACAAGAGGCCCGGGCGCCCTCCGGTCCCGATCCATCGGTCGTCGCCTCGCACTTTTTCTCTAGCAGCTCGCCAGCAGTTGGCGCGCTCGTCGGCCGGATCGTCGCGGCTCCTGCCCCCAGGCTCTTCCCCGCCCGTGCATGTTCGATGGTGTGGAGGCGCCTTCCGATCGCGCTGCCTAACATTGCGCTCAAGCTGCAGCCCCTTACGGCCGCTGAGCAGCGCATCTACAAGGAGACTGGCAAGGTCAGCACGCTCAAGTTCCGCACCACCCCCAACGTCACCAAGGTACGCCTCCGCACCGAGTGCGAGGGTCGCGGCCGGCGAAGGCGGCGACCCTCGAGGCGAACCCGCGAGGGGAGAGGGAAGGGGGAGAGGGAAGGGGGAGAGGGAAAGGGGAGAGGGAGAGGGGAGAGGGGAGAGGGGAGAAGGGAGAGGGGAGAGGGGTGAAATCGCAGGGAAGACAGGGAAGGCAGGGAAGCGAGGAGGAGGACAGGTCGGAGAACAGATGACGGAGCTTGGGCTGGAGTCCTGCGCCGAGGGCCGGAAACCTCTCTCCGCGCCCTCGCGCTGGTACTGCCACCTGTGCTCCCCCGTCCGCTTCGTTCTCTTCGCCACCTTTTCTGCGCTCCTTACTGCTCTCGCGATTCATTAGCGAGGGCGACTTCCGCGCTTCTTCCTTGCGCGCCTTTGGCGTGCCCTCCCCCCCCCGCGCGCCCCCGCGATGCCGGCGCCCCTTCTCGGCCCGGGCGTGGGAATTCGATCTCTCCCCGCTCGCCGGACCCCGCGCCCCTGCTCCCCGTTTCCCTCGTTCTCCTGGGCCTCTCGTCCCTCCGCCCCCCGCCTCCTCTCCCCTCTCTTGTGCCATGCTCTCCCCTCCGCACTCTTGTCCCCCTCCCGCCTCCCCGCCGCGCCGCGCGCCGCCCCCGCCGCGCGGCGCTTCTCTTACGCTGCGGCGAACGCCCCTCGTAAACGAGAGCTCCCCGCTCCGCTTCTCCCCCCCAGCTCGAGGTTAAGAACTTTTTGCAGGGCGTCTACGGCCTTGACGTCGCCAAGGTCAACACCGCCAACTATCAGGGCAAGAAAAAGGCCGGCAAGGGCGGCTTCTTCCGGTGCGCCTGGGAGCCCTCGTCGGACGGTTCGAGTGCGCGCCCGCGGCCCTCGGTACTCTGACATTTGCATCTTTGGGCGGCGAATTGCGCGGATTGTGGGCCACCGTTGCGCGGGATCGCCCGCCCCACCCTAAGGGCGCGCTTGCGGCGCTCGAGGCGGCCGGCGGGATCTCGACCCGTCTCGTCGGGGGAGGGGGGAGTCGAAGGCGGGCCGACGCGGGGAGAGCGGGGGTGGGAGGAGGGGGGGGGCAGCGGGGAGTGGGAAGGGGGGGCCGCGCGAGGCATGACGGGGGGATTGGGGGGAGCCGCCCGCTCCGGAAATATCGCGACCCGCTGCCGCGCGCGCTTTGCCGTGCCGTCCGTATCTGGTCGCGCAGCGGCATCGTGCGGCGCTCTGGTGCCGTTGCGTGCGTTTTCTACGCGTTTGGGCGTCGCTGTGCGTCCCTCCTCCGGCCCCCGGAACGCGGTGGACCCGGCGCGCCGGGCTTCCCCACGGTTAGCTCATCGTGGCGCAGTCGGCGCGCTTCGCGCGCCATTGGCTGACTGCACCGCACGCCCTCGCACGCCCGCACACGCCGCGTCCTCTGGCTCGCCAAGGTGGGGCGGAGGACGCGGTGTGGGGCGCTTCGATTGCCACGCGGGTCGCTACATCGCCGAGACGCGCTGTTGGTGTGCCGAGGCGTAGCGTCGCTGCAGGAAGCACGCAATCGCTCCACGCGCCCTCCGACTCCCTCTCCTTTCGGGCCCTCCGGTGTCCCACGTGCCGTTCCGGCCCGCGGCGGGTCGCGCCCCGCGCCGCGGTCGCCCGGTCGCCACCCCCCTACAGCTCGGGCTGGGAGCAGGCGGAGTGGGGCAGGGGCCGAAGCGGAGAGGCGGGTGCGGGATGGGCAGGGGTGGCGCGCGCGGGGCGGAGGGAAGGACGGATTTGGAACGAGAAGGGTGGTGGGGGGGGGGGTCTCCGGAATGGTGGATCCGCGCGGGTATGCCAAGATGAGCCAATCGCCGCGGGCCTCCTGTGGGTCCCACCGCGCGTTTCGATCTCGTTGACCGGCCTCTTCGCAATTGCGGGGATGCCCCCGCGCGGTGTGCCGACCGTCCGCATGGCTTTTCGAGCGGCCGTGGCGCGGGGAGTTTGGTCCCGCCCACCCGGTTCGGCCGAGGTGCCGCGCCTCGCTGCACTCCCCTCTGCGTGAGGCAGGCGAACGTAAGGCCTCTCCCCTCGTTCCCTTGGCGGCAACGCGGGGGGGGGGGCGCGGGAGTGCGCGGCTCCTGTGGAGATCGACGTGGGGTGCCGAGGCGTGCTCGCATCTCGGCGCCGAGTTGTTTCTTTTCTGCTCGGCCTGGGCCGTAGCTTGCCATTGCTCGGTCGCCTCCTCGCTCGCCTCGCCGTCCGGCCCGAGGCGGCGCGCCCGCCTTGCCGACTTTTTCCCTGCGCTGTCTGTCCGTTCGCTTTGCTGATCGGGCCGCTTCGCGCTCCGGGAGGCGCGTGGTCTCGCGGCATTGGAGGCAGACGATGCAGCTTGCCGCGGTGAGGTGCCCGGCACGCCGCGCGGGGCGCCAGTTCGTGCTCCCCGGGAATGGGAGCTGGAGGGGTGGAGCGAGGGGCCGCGCGCCGCGCCGGCGCGCGGTAGTGGAGCTGCGGGGGCTGCGCGCGGAGAATTTTCTCCGGCCGGGCGCCTTGGCGACCGTCCGCTGCGCATCAGAACGTCCCTTTGGCCTCGGGTTGCCGTTCGGTGCCTCGTTTTGCGCTGCACGCGCGCCGGGGCGCCCAACCCTCACCGGAGCGGCCGCTGCCTACTCGACGGCTTCTCTCGAGATGGTGATAGGGGAGAGGTGGGCAGTACTCGTGGCGGAGACTCTTCTGGGCTCACGGACGAAGGACCTCTCTCTTTGGATACCCCCCCCCCCTGTCCCCGTCTTCGGCTCCTTCTCCCCCCCTTTCTGGTCTCCCTTCCTCCTCCCTTATGTTTCGGCCCTCTCCTCTCCTTCTCTTCCTCTCCGCTTACCTTGTTCCCCTTTCTTTCTTCCCTTGTCCCTTTTTTTCTCGCAGTCGTCCCGATTGGAAGCAGGTGTACGTGACTCTCCGCTCGTTTGCCTCGTCTGCGTGATTGCTGCGTGCATGCTTGCCCCTCGCGTGGCGCGGAGTCGCTTCTCCGTGCCTGTCGCCTGAGCTCTTCGGCCGACCCGCCACGCGCCCAAGAGCGCTCGAGACCGTCACTTTTTTTCCGTCGCTCGCTCTTTCTCTTCCTTCCCTCCCGGTCTCCGCGTTTCGCCTCTCCCTTTGCCTCCCGTCGTCTCGACGCGAGCGCATCGGGCGTTTGGTCTGGGCTCTGTGACCCCTTCCGCTCTCCGCTCGGTCCCTCTCGCGACGGCGCCCGTTCGTCGCTCGACGTGCTCTCTCCCCCCGTTCTTTCATCCACGCCCTCGAGCCTGCGTTCGAGGACACCTCTGTCGAAAGACGCCCTCTCCCCAGCCTCCCCCTTTTGTCCCCCCCCCCCCCCTCTGTTCCCTGCAAACCTGTGACCCCTCCTCCCCTCCTCCCCTCGCTTTCTGGACTGCGCGCGGAACTGCCCGCGCGTGCGCTCTCTTTTTCCACACCAATCACCTACCGTCGTTTTTTTGCTCTTCGCCGTCACCTTTTTTCCCGCGTTCTTTGCTTTTTCCTCCTTTCTTTTCCTTCCCCCTTTTCCCTTTCCGATGGATCGTGCGGCGCCCGTGCCGTCTCCTCTGCTGGACCCGTTGGGGTCGTGCGCTCCTCTGCCCGGTCTGGATCCCCTCGCCTTGGACGTGACGATGGACGGTCTTTCTGCGAAGCGTCGCCGCATGGACGAGCTCGGCGACGACTTTGCGGATGACGACCACCGCTCGAGCTCGGCGGCCGACACTGGCCTGCCCGCTGCCCTGGGCTTGCCCGCCACGCCTGGCGTCGCCGACGGCGGGGGCGCCCCCGCCGTCGGCGACGCCAGGCGTGGCGGGCAGGCCCAGGGCAGCGGGCAGGCCCGTGTCGGCCGCCGAGCTCGAGCGGTGGTCGTCATCCGCAAAGTCGTCGCCGAGCTCGTCCATGCGGCGACGCTTCGCAGAAAGACCGTCCATCGTCACGTCCAACGCGAGGGGATCCAGACCGGGCAGAGGAGCGCACGACCCCAACGGGTCCAGCAGAGGAGACGGCACGGGCGCCGCACGATCCATCGGAAAGGGAAAAGGGGAAAGGAAAAGAAAGGAGGAAAAAGCAAAGAACGCGGGAAAAAAGGTGACGGCGAAGAGCAAAAAAACGACGGTAGGTGATTGGTGTGGAAAAAGAGAGCGCACGCGCGGGCAGTTCCGCGCGCAGTCCAGAAAGCGAGGGGAGGAGGGGAGGAGGGGTCACAGGTTTGCAGGGAACAGAGGGGGGGGGGGGTGACAAAAGGGGGAGGCTGGGGAGAGGGCGTCTTTCGACAGAGGTGTCCTCGAACGCAGGCTCGAGGGCGTGGATGAAAGAACGGGGGGAGAGAGCACGTCGAGCGACGAACGGGCGCCGTCGCGAGAGGGACCGAGCGGAGAGCGGAAGGGGTCACAGAGCCCAGACCAAACGCCCGATGCGCTCGCGTCGAGACGACGGGAGGCAAAGGGAGAGGCGAAACGCGGAGACCGGGAGGGAAGGAAGAGAAAGAGCGAGCGACGGAAAAAAAGTGACGGTCTCGAGCGCTCTTGGGCGCGTGGCGGGTCGGCCGAAGAGCTCAGGCGACAGGCACGGAGAAGCGACTCCGCGCCACGCGAGGGGCAAGCATGCACGCAGCAATCACGCAGACGAGGCAAACGAGCGGAGAGTCACGTACACCTGCTTCCAATCGGGACGACTGCGAGAAAAAAAGGGACAAGGGAAGAAAGAAAGGGAAACAAGGTAAGCGGAGAGGAAGAGAAGGAGAGGAGAGGGCCGAAACATAAGGGAGGAGGAAGGGAGACCAGAAAGGGGGGGAGAAGGAGCCGAAGACGGGGACAGGGGGGGGGGGTATCCAAAGAGAGAGGTCCTTCGTCCGTGAGCCCAGAAGAGTCTCCGCCACGAGTACTGCCCACCTCTCCCCTATCACCATCTCGAGAGAAGCCGTCGAGTAGGCAGCGGCCGCTCCGGTGAGGGTTGGGCGCCCCGGCGCGCGTGCAGCGCAAAACGAGGCACCGAACGGCAACCCGAGGCCAAAGGGACGTTCTGATGCGCAGCGGACGGTCGCCAAGGCGCCCGGCCGGAGAAAATTCTCCGCGCGCAGCCCCCGCAGCTCCACTACCGCGCGCCGGCGCGGCGCGCGGCCCCTCGCTCCACCCCTCCAGCTCCCATTCCCGGGGAGCACGAACTGGCGCCCCGCGCGGCGTGCCGGGCACCTCACCGCGGCAAGCTGCATCGTCTGCCTCCAATGCCGCGAGACCACGCGCCTCCCGGAGCGCGAAGCGGCCCGATCAGCAAAGCGAACGGACAGACAGCGCAGGGAAAAAGTCGGCAAGGCGGGCGCGCCGCCTCGGGCCGGACGGCGAGGCGAGCGAGGAGGCGACCGAGCAATGGCAAGCTACGGCCCAGGCCGAGCAGAAAAGAAACAACTCGGCGCCGAGATGCGAGCACGCCTCGGCACCCCACGTCGATCTCCACAGGAGCCGCGCACTCCCGCGCCCCCCCCCCCGCGTTGCCGCCAAGGGAACGAGGGGAGAGGCCTTACGTTCGCCTGCCTCACGCAGAGGGGAGTGCAGCGAGGCGCGGCACCTCGGCCGAACCGGGTGGGCGGGACCAAACTCCCCGCGCCACGGCCGCTCGAAAAGCCATGCGGACGGTCGGCACACCGCGCGGGGGCATCCCCGCAATTGCGAAGAGGCCGGTCAACGAGATCGAAACGCGCGGTGGGACCCACAGGAGGCCCGCGGCGATTGGCTCATCTTGGCATACCCGCGCGGATCCACCATTCCGGAGACCCCCCCCCCCACCACCCTTCTCGTTCCAAATCCGTCCTTCCCTCCGCCCCGCGCGCGCCACCCCTGCCCATCCCGCACCCGCCTCTCCGCTTCGGCCCCTGCCCCACTCCGCCTGCTCCCAGCCCGAGCTGTAGGGGGGTGGCGACCGGGCGACCGCGGCGCGGGGCGCGACCCGCCGCGGGCCGGAACGGCACGTGGGACACCGGAGGGCCCGAAAGGAGAGGGAGTCGGAGGGCGCGTGGAGCGATTGCGTGCTTCCTGCAGCGACGCTACGCCTCGGCACACCAACAGCGCGTCTCGGCGATGTAGCGACCCGCGTGGCAATCGAAGCGCCCCACACCGCGTCCTCCGCCCCACCTTGGCGAGCCAGAGGACGCGGCGTGTGCGGGCGTGCGAGGGCGTGCGGTGCAGTCAGCCAATGGCGCGCGAAGCGCGCCGACTGCGCCACGATGAGCTAACCGTGGGGAAGCCCGGCGCGCCGGGTCCACCGCGTTCCGGGGGCCGGAGGAGGGACGCACAGCGACGCCCAAACGCGTAGAAAACGCACGCAACGGCACCAGAGCGCCGCACGATGCCGCTGCGCGACCAGATACGGACGGCACGGCAAAGCGCGCGCGGCAGCGGGTCGCGATATTTCCGGAGCGGGCGGCTCCCCCCAATCCCCCCGTCATGCCTCGCGCGGCCCCCCCTTCCCACTCCCCGCTGCCCCCCCCCTCCTCCCACCCCCGCTCTCCCCGCGTCGGCCCGCCTTCGACTCCCCCCTCCCCCGACGAGACGGGTCGAGATCCCGCCGGCCGCCTCGAGCGCCGCAAGCGCGCCCTTAGGGTGGGGCGGGCGATCCCGCGCAACGGTGGCCCACAATCCGCGCAATTCGCCCCCAAAGATGCAAATGGCAGAGTACCGAGGGCCGCGGGCGCGCACTCGAACCGTCCGACGAGGGCTCCCAGGCGCACCGGAAGAAGCCGCCCTTGCCGGCCTTTTTCTTGCCCTGATAGTTGGCGGTGTTGACCTTGGCGACGTCAAGGCCGTAGACGCCCTGCAAAAAGTTCTTAACCTCGAGCTGGGGGGGGAGAAGCGGAGCGGGGAGCTCTCGTTTACGAGGGGCGTTCGCCGCAGCGTAAGAGAAGCGCCGCGCGGCGGGGGCGGCGCGCGGCGCGGCGGGGAGGCGGGAGGGGGACAAGAGCGCGGAGGGGAGAGCATGGCACAAGAGAGGGGAGAGGAGGCGGGGGGCGGAGGGACGAGAGGCCTAGGAGAACGAGGGAAACGGGGAGCAGGGGCGCGGGGTCCGGCGAGCGGGGAGAGATCGAATTCCCACGCCCGGGCCGAGAAGGGGCGCGGGCATCGCGGGGGCGCGCGGGGGGGGAGGGCACGCCAAAGGCGCGCAAGGAAGAAGCGCGGAAGTCGCCCTCGCTAATGAATCGCGAGAGCAGTAAGGAGCGCAGAAAAGGTGGCGAAGAGAACGAAGCGGACGGGGGAGCACAGGTGGCAGTACCAGCGCGAGGGCGCGGAGAGAGGTTTCCGGCCCTCGGCGCAGGACTCCAGCCCAAGCTCCGTCATCTGTTCTCCGACCTGTCCTCCTCCTCGCTTCCCTGCCTTCCCTGTCTTCCCTGCGATTTCACCCCTCTCCCCTCTCCCTTCTCCCCTCTCCCCTCTCCCCTCTCCCTCTCCCCTTTCCCTCTCCCCCTTCCCTCTCCCCCTTCCCTCTCCCCTCGCGGGTTCGCCTCGAGGGTCGCCGCCTTCGCCGGCCGCGACCCTCGCACTCGGTGCGGAGGCGTACCTTGGTGACGTTGGGGGTGGTGCGGAACTTGAGCGTGCTGACCTTGCCAGTCTCCTTGTAGATGCGCTGCTCAGCGGCCGTAAGGGGCTGCAGCTTGAGCGCAATGTTAGGCAGCGCGATCGGAAGGCGCCTCCACACCATCGAACATGCACGGGCGGGGAAGAGCCTGGGGGCAGGAGCCGCGACGATCCGGCCGACGAGCGCGCCAACTGCTGGCGAGCTGCTAGAGAAAAAGTGCGAGGCGACGACCGATGGATCGGGACCGGAGGGCGCCCGGGCCTCTTGTTGAGCTGCGGCCGATGGCGCGACGCCGGCGCGCCCGCGGGCGCGGATGGACGAGGGGCGGCGCAGATCGGGAGTTGGGGATGGGGGGCCGGGACGAGAAGCACGAAGGCGGGGGGAGAGGGAGAGGGGCAGCGAGAGGGGAGGGGGGGAGGGGCAGCGAAAGGGGAGAGGCTGCGGGCTGTGAACTGTGGGCGCCGCGCCAAGGGAGCGAGCTCAGAGGGGGAGCGGGGGCGCCTCCAGGCCCCGCCCCTCCCCGCCTCGCTCCTCCTGCGCGCGCGCTGTTCCTGCGGCTCGGCCCTGCGCAGTCCGTCGCGGCCCGATCAGCCTCGTCCGACGACCGCGTTTCGGTGAACGTCTGCGACCCGTTCGTGCGTCGCCTGTTGCGACCCGCCTCTGCCGCGCGCCGCGCACAGTCGTCCAGGAGCAGGAGCCGCCGCACCGCGCCATGGCGCCGGTCGATATCGAAAGCGCCCTTCTGGGCGCCATTGCCGATGCTGGCTCGCTTGCCGACACTGGCGACTTTGCCGAACGGCTCGGCGTCGATCATCTTGCCGTCGTCGGCGTCATGAAGAGCCTAATCTCCGACGACTACGTCGTCGCCAAGGTGCGAACGATGCGAGGGGGCGCCGCGGAGCCCGCGCCGCGGTCGCACCTTGGCGACCGCCGCAAAGGGCGGGCGCGCGCGTCTGGCGACGCGTACATTTTTCTCGCACGCCTCTGCGTCGCGATGGGTCTTTGGATTTCATCGCCGCGCGCCTAGATCGCAGGAGGCCGAAAGAGAACCGCGCGAGGAGAGGGGCGAAAGGAGGACGGGGGCGGGGAGGGAGGGGGGTGAGAGGGCGACAGCGCGGAGAGGAGCCAAAGGGGGCCGTGCTCGGAGTGTCGAGGTTCAAAAGCAACACGATTGGGGAGGTCTGGGAGATTGGGGCAGTAAGGGGGATCGGGGAGGTGGGGAGGGCCGGGAGGTGCGGATGATGCGCGCAGTCTTTTTCGATCGTCCTCTCCATCCGTCGCTCGGCGACGCGTTGGCGCGTTTCTTTTTTTTTCCCTTTGCTCATCTTCCTTGTCTTTCTCTCTTCCTTTGCCTTGTTCTTTTTTCCCTCTCCCCCCCCCCTCTTGCAGGACGTTGACCACGAGCGCAAGGTTCTTTCTGCCGAGGGTGCCAAGTACGCGTCCTCTGGCACTCCCGAGGCGCACGTGTTCGCGGCGCTTCCCGAGGACGGTTCTGCGGCCTCTTTGGACGACCTCAAAGCTCGCTTGGGCGCCGCGGAGGCGGACGCCGGCTTCCGCCAGGCGATGACCTTTCGCTGGATCGCCGTCGAGCGTCCTCCCAAGAAGGAGGCTCCCGAGGCTCCCGCCAATGCCGAAGGAGACGGCGAGGCCGACAAGGCTGCCAAGGCCGAGAAGAAGAAGGTGAAGAAGGGCAAGGGCGAGCCTGCGGGTCCCGTGTTCGTCAAGCGCGCGGTGCCGTCGATCGAGGACGCGACGGCCGCGCAGCTGGCGGCGGTGCTGGCGGGCGCCGAGCTGGCGCCCAAGGACCTGAACGCGCTCAAGCGTCGCAAGCTCGTCGCGATCGAGACGTGGAAGACGTACGCGCTGAGCAAGGGCCCCGAGTTTGCGCCCGTGCGCGTCAAGGCGGTGGCCGAGCTGACGGCCGAGGACCTGCGCTCGGGCGCCTGGCGCGAGCGCCGCTACAAGCCGCTCAACTTTGACGCGGCGGGCGCCGAGCCGTCCGGCGGAGCGCTGCACCCGCTGTGCCGCGTGCGCACGGCCATGCGCTCCATTTTCCTGCAGATGGGCTTTGAGGAGATGCCCACGAACAACTGGGTCGAGAGCGGCTTTTGGAACTTTGACGCGCTCTTCCAGCCGCAGCAGCACCCGGCCCGCGACGCGCACGACACCTTCTTCCTGACCGCGCCCCAGAGCACGCCCCTGGACTCGGTCCCGCGGGCGTACGCCGAGCGCGTGCGCAAGACGCACGAGCGCGGCGGCTACGGCAGCGCGGGCTACGGGTACGCCTGGAGCGCCGCCGAGGCCGAGAAGAACCTCCTCCGCACGCACACCACGGCCGTCTCGTCGCGCGTGCTCTACCGCCTCGCGCGCGAGCCCACGTTCCGCCCCGTGCGCTGCTTCTCGATCGACCGCGTCTTCCGCAACGAAGCCGTCGACAGAACGCATCTCGCAGAGTTCCACCAAGTCGAAGGACTCGTCGCCGACAGGGGACTCTCCCTGGGGCACCTCATCGGAACGCTCCGTGCCTTTTTCGCGAGGCTCGGCATGGACAAGCTCCGCTTCAAGCCGGCGTACAACCCCTACACGGAACCCTCCATGGAGATCTTCGCCTACTCGGAAGAGCTCGGCAAGTGGATCGAAGTCGGCAACTCGGGGATGTTCCGACCGGAGATGCTCAGGCCCATGGGGCTCCCAGAGGACGTCTCGGTCGCAGCCTGGGGACTCTCCCTCGAAAGGCCCACCATGATCCTCTACGGGATCGACAACATCCGAGACCTCTTCGGACACAAGGTCTCGCTCGCCACGGTCCAAACCAACCCACTCTGCAGGATCGGACTCTAAACGTGGAGCGGAGACGACGCAACGGGGGACGGGGGACGCACCGGTGCTGCCAAGGCGCTGGGAGGAGGGAAAGGGGGGGTGCACCCAATGGCCACGCTAGCATCGTGCAAAGAAACACGCACAGATGCTGTGCCGCAGAC
>PEIA01001100.1:0-19049 GCA_003613005.1 Prototheca ciferrii
CCCTCGAGGCGAGCTCGTTGCTCGGCGATCGCTCGCGGGGCGGCGCCTCTCGTCGAGGCGGGAGTGGGACGCCGAGCGCGTTGAGCCTCCCCGTCCAGTCCTTTCGCCCCGCACGAGCCCGCCCGCTCCCGACTCGACGAGAGGGGCCGCCCCGCGAGCGTTCGCCGAGCAACGAGCTCGCCTCGAGGGTGCACCTCCCCGAAGCGCAGGATCACAATCCTTCAGGGATCGTTGCGCTCGGCTTACTCCAGCCTCCAACAGGCCAGGTCTCGAATCGCCAGCTTCACGGCACATGGGGCGGCGGCGTAGACAGTCTTGGCGCACGCCTCGCGTCGCCGCCCGACCGAGTTGTGTGCGCTCGAGCGGAACGAGGCAGAGCCGCACGAGAGCTCGCCGGTGCGTCGGACGTTCGATCTTCCTCCCCCCCTGGGGTTGCGGGCTCGCCCCTGGCAGAGAGGGCGGCAGCAAAGGAGAGAGGCGCAGCAGAGGCGCGCCGACGTTGCGGATCGCACCGCTGCATCGCTCGCATCGTTCCCGCCGCGATGCTCCTTGCGGAATCGCGTGGCGTGGCGCACTGAGGAGAGGAGCGGGGAGATTCTGCACCCCACTTCCTGTTGAGAGGCCCCTGAGGACCCTCTGAGGATCTCTCTGCGGAAAGGCGATCAAGCGGGTTGGGCCGCTTGGCCACCGACGGGACATCGATGCCGTGAATGGGGTGCGAGCAGTGCGGCTCTGCCGCATTGCGTGCGTTGGGCGGCGTTGGGTGGGTCGTGGCTTTGCGCATGCCGCAGAGTCGCAGCCTTGCCCGCGCGGTGCCAAAGCGCTCTTTTGGCGCAGGCGACGCCCGACTCGCCGTTGGCGCGTCTAGCGGGACGGGAAGACCTCAGACGAAGACGGAGGAGGAGGGTAGGAGGGGTCAACTTGGGAGTGCAAAGTCACCAAAGCCGGGCGGTCGCATCTGCGGACGGCACGGGCGGGCATGCTCAGGCCGGTGGGCTCGGCGAGGTTCGCCTCCTGTGTGTTCCGACGTGGTCGTCGGCGTCGTGCTGACAGAAGCGTCGCGAAGCGTTTGTCTGCGGGCTTCGTGCCACGGACTGTGTGTCCAACCACCCCCCGCCTCTCTGCGGGCGAACCGATTTGCGAGCGGTTGCCGCCTGTGCAGCGCACGCGTGCTCTCTTCTCGCTCCCTTCGTCGACTTGCGCCGCCCGCGTCTGGTGCACCGAGCTCCGTGCGCCCGTTCTCTTTCTGGCGAGCTCGTGCCCGCAAAGGAGAGTGCCCCCTCGGCAATGCACGCCCAGCTCTGCGGGCGCTCGAGGCCGAGGTGGGTTGTCCGCGGGTACTGCTGCCCGGGAACCACCCATGGCGTCCGGCTGCGGTCTCCCACGCCCCCCAGACTCGCAGACGTGCGCGTGTGCGATCTCGGTCGCAGAGGTGGCCTGCTCGCATGGTTACACAAAGAGAGGCGACGAGCGAACGAAAGAATGAAATGGTCTGCAGGATCGCTACTAGACAGGAGGAGGGAGGAGAGGTCGTGGCATCTCAGACGCACAGGATTGTGCGGAGCACCATGGCAATTTCGTGGCTCTTCTTCTTCAGGTATTCGCGGACTCGGGGCGGGGCATCCGTCTGCATGAGGTAGAGCCCCTGGTGGTGTGCCAACGAGATGGCCAGGTTGAGCAACGCAGGCGTGCTGGCGACCTGCTGGAACACAGACTCTGGCAAGCTTTCTTCGCTGTAGTCGTCTGCGGTCACGTCGCGGAGCGCGTCCTCCCAGGTCTGCGCGAGGCGGGGAGCGAAGGGGTCGTCAGTTAGCCGGTGCGGCAGGGAGCAAAAGGGCACTGGCGTGGCAAGGCGTCAGGCTCGGTCACGGTCGGCGAGGCGGGCAGCGGGGCGGGAGGTGGAGAGGGCAGCAGATGCGAAACGGCGAAGGGAGAGGTCGCGGAGGGGGCAGGGTCCAAATGTCGTGGGCGAGAGCGTCCAGGCGCATGCCCGCGCCCGCGCCGGCATCTCAGACGCGCTCCCGGGGCAACGCACGTAGCCTTCGTTCCAGACGCCATCTCCAGCGCCGCGCTCCAGGAGCGCCAACGGTGCGCTGTCTATCGCTCGCAAGAAAGGCAGAGGAACGACGGCTCCGCTGGTGTAAATGGTGTGCAACTTTTCCACGAGTCGCTGTGAATCGCTCTGTCGAAAGGAGCGCGAGGGAAAGACGGAAAGGTTAGAAAGCACAGAGGCAGAGGATCGGGCGCGTGACTTGCATCAAGCTCCACCACGACCACACGCACCTTTGGTGGAGTAAATTGCACCTTTTGGCGCCTGTTCATCGCATCCAGGCCATCGAGGTCGGTTGAGACCATGTCAACCGCAAAGCGATAGTCCAGGTCCACACCAGCTGCACGTGCGGAAAGGGAGGGAGCAAAGTCGAATGAGATGGAAGGTATCGAGGAAGCGGTTGGGGTGCGAGGCAAAGACCACACGCGCGTGGCGACCGGGTGTGGCGTGCAAGCGCGAAACCGCCGACCGCGAAAACGTACCGTGATCGCTTGCCTTGTCCCCGGCGCGTGATGCGTCGAGATTTTGCACGAATGTGCCCGCCGGGACGTCGTGGTGGACAAAGGTAGCAGCCGGGATGCTGTGCTGAACAAAGGTGTCGGCCGGAGCATCGCGGCGAATAAAGGTCGCTTGTCGAGGTGCTGGTGGTGACGCGACGGTGGCAGCGGCAGCAACGGTGCCCTTTTGCGCATCTGCTGGGAAAAATGAGAGGAGCGGACGGTGTTTTGGTTCCGCAGAGCAAGCGATCGGCAACCTGAGGCGCTGCGAGGTCGAGCGGTTGACGAATCGAGCACCCATGGCGCATCCATACGTCCTGGGCGCACGCACCTTCTGGGGACGAGTTTGGCAATGGAAGATCGATTTTGGAGGCGGCCAACTCGGCCATGCACCGCTTGGATTTGTCGATCAGGGGGACCAACTTTTGAAGCACCGCATGTCCCTGTTGCGCTACAAACTTGTGCTGCAGCAGGTGTTTGGCGGTCGGGCGCGCACGCACGTCCTGCAGAGAAACGAAAGGGAAATGGTCAAACCATGCGACATCGCGGCAGAACAACGCGCGGAAGATGCCACTCGAGGTTGTTGCAATGGGTGGCAAGGCAACTCTCACCACGGGATCCCCAAGGGTTGCTCTGACGCATGAGGCTCCCCTCCATCCGCATCGTCTCGAGTTCGACGCCTCCTTTCGGATGCGCGTCCGACACGCGCACGAACCTTTTGCAGGCAGTGTGCCACGAAATCTTGAAAGGAGAGCTTCCAGCGATCCGCATCCGCGAGGCGAGGCGCTGGATCCTTGACGATCATGAAGATGACGCGGTTGGGGTTGACCTTCCATCGTGGCGGATACTGTTCGGCCATTTCGATGGCAGAGATGCCGAGTGCCCACACGTCGACCTGCAGTTTGGAGCATCGACCGGTTTAGCACGACCAGGAAGAAAGCGAGCAGGCGAGGGAAAAAGGTGGTATGCGACGTTTGGGAGCGAAAAGTCTAACGATAAAGGAACACGAAAGGACGACTCTAGAGTCCACCTTCGCATTCGCATCGACGCACCTTGCCATCGTAGTGGGAGGTCTGGATCACCTCGGGCGCCATCCAGTGGGGCGTGCCGATAAAGGTGTTGCGCTTGCTCATGGTGTTGGTGAGCTGCGCTGCAACGCCAAAATCGGCAAGTTTGACGTCGCCGTTGTCTGTGAGAAGAATGTTGCCGCACTTGATGTCACGGTGCACCTGGCGATAAGACAATGGAGAAGGCGCGGGCGGGGGGAAGGAAGGAGGAACCGTTGTGGAGCCTTGCGGCAAAGAGGTGACGCGAGGGGCAAGGGTGGCGAAAACGAGCTAGCGAGCGCGTCCGCACGGCGTTGGCTCTGTCTCGGCGTCGATAGCGGGTCGGCGCGTCTGATAGGCTCGCGCTTGCATGATTGCGCCACTGATCGAAGCCGAGGTCAACACGAACGATCTGCTTGGTCGATCGCTTGCGCACGGGGCATCGATGTTGGAGCGACCTGCTCCCCGCTGCCATCGCTCCTCGGAGAAACTCTGAGGAAAAGTTCGCGTCGCCGTCGCGCCGCGTTTCTCCTGATCGATGCCCCCACGTTTTGCGTACCTTGCCGATCGAATGAAGATACTCCAGCCCGCAAAGCGTCTCTCGGCAGACGTAGCTGATGAGGTCTTCGCTGAGGCCCGCACCGGTAACGTGCATGATGTCGCTGATCGACCCCCCGGCGCAGTACTCCATCACAATCCACAGAGCCTCCGGAGTTCGGTAGCTTCCCTGCGGCGCGGCGGGAAAATGGGAGGCGAGAGGACACGGCCCTGGTGAGCGAGGGTCGACGACGTGCATCGCCGCGACGTTGCGATCGAGCAGGCGGAGACACGGACAGAGTCGCGCAGACGCACGTAGTACTTGACGACGTTCGGGTGCTTGCAGTCGCGCAACATCTGGATCTCGCGCTGGATCGCCTCCATTTCATCCTTGAATGAGAGTGAGATCACCTTGACCGCGACAATCTCCGATGTGGAGAGGTTTCTCGCTTTGTAAACCGAGCCATAGGAGCCTCTTCCGAGTGGGTGGATCAGCTGGAAGAGCTGCAGCGGGTTGGCGAGGTACGGCAGTGGGTCGCTCATCGCGATCCCAAGCGAGCCGGGCCGCGTCGAACGGTCGCAGGATAACGAGGCAGGCCGGGCGCGGTCCCGCGGTGCGGAGGATCACCCCCCCCCGTCGAGCTTTGTGATCTCCAGCCGATCGAAGCCGCGCGTCGCGCCCAGGGCCTGCGAGACGCGAAGAGCGGTCCACGGAGCGAGTGTCCAGGAGAGCAAAGCCACGCCGGGAAAAGCCTGCTAGTCGCGGTCTCTTCCCGCGCGCGGAACAGCTGCGCGCGTGGGGTGGCGGTCTCGCAACCCGTTCCGGCGCGCGCGCGCGCGCGCCCCGGGACCTCGGGCGCGCTCGGCGGGTTGCAACAAGGGGTCAAGCAGGCGGCAGCCGAAGTCGGGCGGCAGCTCGTCGCCTCGGACGATGGCATCCCGGCGCGCCGATCGTGTTGCGATTGCAGGTTCATTTGCGCGCGCGATGAGGCTACGCTCCTGCCTCTTCCGTGCGGTCAGCCGTAGGCGTTTGAGGTGACGCTGCGCCCGGCACAGGTCGCGGGTCGTCGCCCAAGCACGCTCCCCCACACCTCGCAGAAGATCGGCGACGCGTCCGCTCGGTATCAGCTACACATTGCATCGGCGCGCGCATCACCACACGAATTGCGCGACAAGGATATCTTTCGGTGCGTGAATAATTTCAACACGGCAACAAGGGGAAAAGGGAGAGGATATGGGGATGCGAGGCGACAGCGTGTGACGGTGCAAAAGGTACAGAAAGCCAGGGTCTCTTAGATCGCCTGAACGGCCGAGGCGGCGGTGTCGTCCTTGGAGGCGCAGCCCCACGAGAGGCAGAGGAGATCGAAGAGGTTGTACTGGCACTCGCAAGAGTACTTGGGCCCGCACTCGGTGAGGCCAAAGTACCCGCAAAACTCGTTGTACTCGGGGTTGGATGCGGTGGTCTTGACAGGGTACGACGCGACCTCGAGGATGCCGCACGTGCCCTCCTTGGCATCGGCGTTGGAAGCGAGCTTGAAGTAGCCGTCGGTGCCCCAGGCTGCGAGAGGTTTGGGAGGGCACGTTTGAAATGGGGTCCATCACCCCGGGCGGCTGCCCCAATCCCAATGCAGCGGTCGACACGACGGCGTTCTCCAAGAACGCCGTCGCGCCGCCAGACCTCCACCGCGGCGCGATCCCGGCGGCCGCTGCGCTTCGCACTCGAATCCCCACCGCATTCTCAACGTACCGTCTCCCCAAGAGTTCTTCACGAGCCAGTAGGGCGTCGGGTCGTCGTCAGAGTAGCCGACCGCGAGCACGCCATGGTTGAGCTGGGTGCAGCACGAGGCAGCGTCGAACACGCCTCCAGAGTAAAACTGCAGCTTGTCGTTGGCGCAGATGGCGACGCTGACAGGCTGCTGCGAGAGCGCCTTCTTGAGCGCCGCGGCATCGTTGGCGGGGACGTCCTCGTGGCCGTCGATGGCCACCACGTGGCGGTCGCTCTCCTTGCTCGACTGGCAGGGCAGGTCGAAGCCCCAGTAGCCGTAGTTGTCTTCCGTGTCGATGCCGCCGTTCTTCGCGACGTACTCGAACGCCCAGTCCATGAGGCCTGCGAAAGAGAATGGCGCAGCACACGTAAACGAGAGAAGGGAAGACCCCAGAAAGAGACAACACCGCAGAGATCCCGCGCCATCAACCGCCCGGCCACATGCGTTCGCTTTCGCCACAACCGCCCATGCGACGGAACGGGAGAGAGAGGGGGGGGGGGGGGGGAGGGAGAAAGAGATCAAGAAAGAGAATAAACTCGCAGCGCTGTTGTCGCACCTCCGCCGCAGCCGTTGTTTTTCTCGGTCGAGCAATCCACGAGCTGCTGCTCCGAAAGCGAGACGAGCTCGCCAGTCTTCACAAAGTTTACGCCCTCGATGGCGCCGGTGGTGCTACAAAGGAAACGGACGCGATGCGGTGAGCGACGAGCAAACGCCCCTCGTGCGCCGGCGGCCCGCCACGCGAACCTCGGTTCGCAAACAAGCGGTGCCCGGCGCGTCGCACCTGAAGGCCCAGCAAGAACCGCAAGTACCCTGGTTCTTGACGGGGGTGACGGCTCCACGCTTGACCCAGTCGATGCTCGACGGCACATCCTCAACGGCCGCGTGCGAGAACGCGGTCGACGCGTTCCTAAAAGAGAAGAGGGCGAAAGAAATCAAAGCGGGAAAAACAAGGGTGAACAGGAAACGCGGGCTGCGAGAGGGCCGCCAAGCAACGGGACGCCCCTTCCCTCCGCCCGCCTGTGCACGGCGCTCCCCTCAGTCTCCCTCGCCACGCGCGCGTTCCGGCAAAGCGCCTCGTCAACACATGCGGTGCGTTCGAATCCGCAAGCACACCTCGAGCGAACGGCACTGGGGCCATCGAGGCCGAAAAGCTTGGAAAATTCCTCAAACGTCCTGTCGGAGGGGGGAGGAGGGCGGAAGGATTGCGACGATGTGGGCCGGGGTCGCGTCCGCCGCGCGCGCAAGGTGAGCGGGGCGTGCGCGGCTTGCGCGAGGGTCCTCGCCGCGACACGGGCACGCACAGGTCGGCGAACTCGTTGACGGCCATGGTGAAAGACGACTGACCGGCGTTGTGCGCCGCGATCTTCTGCACGTTGCTGTGGAACGTGTCGAGGCGCGCGGCACGCTCGCCGGGGGCGTAGGTCTTGCCGTGCGCCTTGGCCCAGAGGGCAAAGCCCGCGGTGGGGTCGGCCTGCGAAGCGGTGCGGCGGGAACAGGTCGGTTGGAGGGCTGACGTCGCTCTTCTGCGTCGACATGGCTTCAATCGTTCGACCGTGCGGCGACGTAGGCTTTTAGCGGCGAGCGGCCGCACACACCAGCAAAAGCTCGGTCGAGAGGGGATCGCCGAGCCCCAGTTGCCTCGCGCTCGCGAGTGCGAGGCCCAAAAGGGCCAAAACCGCGATCCTCATGAGAACAGCCATGTCGAAGCGAAGGGGGAGACGAAACGGGATCACGAAGTGCGCTGTTCTCGCGAGCTTCTATGACCACGCAAGCGCGCGCAGGCGCGTCCGCGCGCGCGCGCCAACGCGGACGGCGCACTTCCTCCCGCGCGCCCGCTCCCGCACGGGCCCGCGGAGACCCGCGCACCATCGAGCGCAGGCCCCCGCGCTGAGCGCCTTCGCTTGCTAAGAGATCCACACGCTTCCGGGGAGCGATCCGGAGGGGACAGACATGCGCAGGCCGCCGCTGGACGCGGCCGGCGCGATCCGCCTCGCCTCCGAAAACTACAAATTCAAAGTCCAGCTCGATGAGGTTGTCGAGCTCCCGAGCTACGACGACCGCGCATTCGCGCTACGGGGGCACTTTGTCGGGCGCGGCGATGCACGTGCGATCCTAAAGGTGTTCAACGGCGAAGACAGCGCCGCAGACGGCTTTTTGGAGGTGCGCTGGATCTATGAGCGAACCGAGACGGTTGGAAAGGGTGAGAAAAGGAAACGCAAGAGCGCACGGGGGCAGGGGCAGGGCCTGCGTCAAAAAGGCGCATGCGACCTTTGGCGCCGTCCCAAGATCCTCCACTCTTACCTTGAAGTTCTCCTCTCACATCGCTTCGCGTCAATCCCCCGCACCAGGCGCAATCGGAGGTCATGGCCCACCTCGTCAAGCACGGCGTGCCCACCAACTCGATCATCCCAAGCTTCTTGGGGATGAGCATGGTGCGCCTTGAGCTTGGGGGCGTGCAACACGCAGCGCGGCTGCAGGCATACCTCCCTGGGAAGCTGTGGAAACACGCTGCACAGACGCCAGAGTTGTACTCGTCTCTCGGGACCATCGTGGGACGCATGTCGGTCGTGTTGCTCGAGTACGACGGCTCACGCCCACGTGGCAAGGCCGACTGGAACCTGTGCCATCTGCCCGAGACCTACGCCCGCCTTCGGACCGCCCGCGAAGCCGCCGTCTCCGAGAGCAACAGGTGAGTTGATGCATCCGTGGGAACGGGGGAGCTTGCAGGCTCGCTGCGGATCGGACGAGATGTCGGCCCAGGGCGCGGTCTGCAAGGCAGCTGCATGCGCTTGGGGAGCCGGACCTGCGCTCAGCCTCTCGTCGGTGCTCGGCGCCCGACATCCTGCCTCTTGGCTCTGCGGATTGTTCCTTCTTTCGACTCGCTTCCTTCCATTTTTCCTTGGTTTCTCTGCATCCAGGCTGCTGCTCGAGGAGGCAATGGACCAGTTCCGAGCTGCTGTCGGCGATGGCTCGGCGCTGCGTCAGAGTCTGATTCACGGGGACGTCAACGAGCAAAACCTGCTGGTCAACCAAGACGAAACAGAAGTCGTTGGCGTGCTCGATTTTGGCGACTGCAGCGAGTCGTGGCTCGTCAGCGAACCAGCCATCGCAGCCACCTATCTCATGCTGCTGGCGTTCGAGCAGGATGACGGACGTGGTGGGGCCGAGCCCATCGAGCGGTGCGCACATTTCCTCAGGGCTTACGAAGCCGAGATGCCGCTCCAAGAAGCCGAGGTTGCGGTGTTCCGGGAGCTCTGTCTTGGGCGCCTCGTCCAAAGCCTCATGATGGGCGCCATCTCAGCGGCCGAAAACCCCGAGAACGCCGAGTACACGCTCATCACCGCGCGCCACGGCTGGCGCCTCCTCGAGGTACTGCTGCGCTATCGAGGTTTTCACCGCCTTCTTGGACGTGGGGCACGGACGCACCCCTGACAGATACACTTTCCGCCCAGACTTTTCCTTCCTTTCCGCGTTCGTGGCGACGCCAACGGAAAAAGATGCACCTCTTCCCGCTCCATCCTCGCTGCACGTCTCCCACGAATCCCCAAGCATCGGGGTTTCGATCTTGGACCGCGACGAAGCTTTCCGAGGCGTCCCCGCGCGCCTGTCGGCACAGGGATTTTTGCAAATGTTTGTTGTCAGTTTTTTTGTTGTTGTTCACCCTGCACAATCGTCACAGCACGGGCGTCTGGCTCTTTTTCTTCTCGAGCCCGCCCTGTTTTTTTTTCGCCACCGCATGCCCTTTTCGCCTTTTTTTTTCAGGTCGGTTTGCCCGCTTCATGCAGGCTTCACCAAGTTTGCTGTTTTGCCCCTTCCTCCCCCCACGATCCCCCACCATCTCATCCATCGGTTCGCCTCGCGAGCTGCACTCGATCGGGGTGTCGATGCAACTAGCAGATAACGATACAGGAACATTGGGGAGTGCCGATGCATGAAGCCGATGTTCTAAACGTGCCTGCTGGGCCAAAGGGGGGGGGACCACGGGATGGAGCACGTGGTCTGGGGGCTACGCGATGACCTGCTGACAACTCCAGCATCCAAGCAAAGACGGAAACCGTCGACGTGTTGCTGCACTCGACCGTCGACTACGCGAGCTGCCCCGGGCGCCCCACAGCGAATGGACCGATTCTTTGCCCCGTGCTCCAACCCTCGCCAATGAGCCTGCGTGCGCAACCCGGCGAGATCTCCTGGAAGGGCCCCCTCTTCTGCCGACCGCCCCTTACCTCGCCGCGGCTACCGGCCGGCCTTCGCCCTCTTCCCCACCCTTGCCTCGCCGCTTCCCTCCCGTCACACCCCACGCCGCCTCATGCACCCCCGCGCGCGGGGCGCCCTCCCGCGCCGCGCTCTCGACCCAACACCAGTTCGCTCGCGGGAACGAGGAGACTGGGCTTCATAGTCTTGCTGCGGATTAGTACTTTTGTTTCAATTCTCCTACCACCACTCTTCTCCTGCCGTTCTACCTGCCGCCGGCGCCGGCCCGCGAGCGGCCGCGTCACCCGGCTCGCCTCAGCCCGGTCGCGTCCAAGCCCGGTCCGGCACGACCCGACACGCCACCCGCGGCTGGAGCGACCGTCCGCGTAGCCTTCGGCAGGGGGGAGCCCTTCCGTGTCGCAAAGCTGCAACACCGGTCGGATACCGTGCTTCGTCGCCTGTACACGCTCGGAGTTACATCTAAGAGCACGCGGAGCTTCCCGGGTGGGCAGGAACGACAACCACGCGCTCCTAGGGCATCATGACGGCAACTGCCAAGTGGGGCGAACGTTACCCCAACCTGGCCGGATTCGTGGCCAGCGGGGCGAGCGTCGCAACTGGAGTGTTTGTGACGAACTGGATCGGTGCGCACGCGGACACCCGCGCGATCCTCGCTCAAGCCTGTCTTGAACGGAGTGTGGAGAGGTCGGCATCGGGCAAGGTCACCCGCCGGCAGGCACTTCTTCCCTGGTCACCTCCGATCCCCACAGCCGGCAATTGACGTTGGGAACCCCTCTCCGACGCATCGATCGGATGTCGCGGCGTGATTTCGCACGTTTTCGTTTGATCGACTCGACGCCGCTGCGCACCGCTTCTCTCGGCGTCCCATTCGGCTTTTTTGTCTTCTCTTTCCCCTCCTCTCCCACTTTTTTGTTGTTGTCTCTCGACCTTCCCTGTCCGCCCTTTGTCTTTCGTCCTTCTATATATTTTGGCCGTTGTTTTCCCACAACCTGAGAAGATGCGCCGAGTTTGCGTGCATTTTCCAATTCATGGCATTGGGCTGGCGCATGCGGGCTGCATGGTCCGCTACCACCAAGAGGACAGCCGACCACGCAGACTTTGCCCATGGCCAAGGGACAGCGCGGGCAGAGCTCTCCGCCGGGCCGGCCTCCTTTCGGGGCGACTTCTCGCAGACGTTGACTTGCTGTTTCCTTTTTTCACGGTGCAGATGTGATCAAAGTGCGCCAGCAGCTGGGCGGCTCCCAAGGAGGCAACTTTTTCCTCACGGGCATCAACATTCTGAGGAAAGAGGGTCCCCTGGGACTTTGCAGCGGGATGACGCCGGCAATTGCCCGAGGAATCATCTACGGAGGTACGGCGAACTGATGGAGATCATTAATCCGAAGGGATTGGATGCGTTCGTTGCGGAGCTTGGCGCAAACTTGGCCCCATCCTTGCGAGCCCCTCTAACCTGGACGATTTTGTCGCATGCTCTCATTCCAAGGGCCACCAAGCGCGCTTATCTCCTCCGATTCACTGTTGCGCGGCTAATCACCGCGCAGCCCGCATCTATCTTTTCGTGTGACTCTTCCATTTCTTGCGCTCTTTCTCTCCCCCCTTGCAGGCGCGCGCATCAGTCTGTATCAGCCCACCAAGGATCTTCTCGGGGCAAGTTCGCCCGACAGCTCTTTGGGGCTGAAGATCACGGCCGGCATGGTCAGCGGAGCAGTTGCTGCCGGCATCACCAGCCCGACCGACCTCATCAAGACAAACGTGCAATCGGGCTCTGGCAAGGGCTCGATCGCCGTTCTCACCGGGGTCGTCCGCCAAGGAGGAGTGACCGCCCTGTGGAAGGGCACAACGCCGTCGATGGTGCGGTGGAGACTTTAAGGGATGCGGCTGACGAAGGGGCGCCGAGAGCGTCGTTCGCCCGTGCGGCTGTCATGAAGCGACCGGAGCTGCCTTCAATCTGATAAAGTGCCGCGCGAGCGACCTGGTGGTCCTACCTCTTGCCGACGCCGGAGCTGTGGCGGCGATACTCTGCTCACCAAACCGCAGGCAAATGACGTGATCCTCTTCTTCGATGCATGGATTTCGCGCCCCCCACCGGCACCCTCTCCTCCTCTCATGCACCGTCGTGATCGTCCATTCTTTTTTTGCTCCATCTGGCGCAGATTCGAGCTGCCGTGCTGACCGCTTCGCAGTGCGCGACCTACGACGAGGTGAAGCTCTTCTTCCTACGCAACCTCGGATGGGAGGACACTGTAGGAACGCATCTCGCAGGCGCGTAAGATGACGCGTAACGACGGCGTGGGGCTCGAGCGCATCGAGCCTTCCCGCGAAAGTAGATTCCCTACGTTCGTTCGACACTCTATTCCGTCGCCGCTGATCCGTCGCGCCATTTCCCCTTATCGCAGTGAGCACCGTCGCGGGGCTCGTCACAGCCACGGTGATTTCTCCCGTCGACATGGTCAAGACAAACATCTTCGTCAATCCCAAGTACAGCAGTCCGCTGGCCTGCGCCGCTGACATTCTGCAGCAGCAGGGAGTGCGCGGCATGTTCAGAGGGTGCGTGACGAGAGGGAGTGGGGGGGTTTTGCTTCGCCCTGTCCGCTCGCGCAAGCGCTCGGCATGCTCCATGGGGGCATGCCCGGGCAGAAAGGCCTGCGCCCTTCCGCCAGATGCACGCCGCGCCTCCTCATGCTCTGCAAATGCACTCGCCGTGTTCATCTCACCGCTTTTCGAAAATATCCTCGCTCGCGCAGATGGGGAGCGAACTGGGCGCGCCAAGGGCCGATGACAACCGTCATTTTCGTCACTTTGGAAGCGCTCCGACACGAATTTGGCCTCGGTGCTTTCTAGTTGGCGTTCGTGTATGTGGTCGTCTTTTTTTCTCCGTTTCCTGCCATGTGGAGGTAGGCCCAGAAAATGGGCCACTCTTCACGCGTTGCGTTATTTCCCCCCCCTTTTTTTTTTTTTTTGCGAAAGATCGCTTCACCAAAGCAATGCAAATGCTGACTGACGCGGTTTGGTGGCACATCGTGTGCAACATCCTTGGACGCTGCGTTGGGACGTCGCAGTGGGTTTTGAAGTGCCGTTTGCTCGGCGCAAAGATCGGCGTTGCCACGGTCCGCATCGAATTTCTGCGACGCTGGTCATTTCGTGCTCTTTGCTTTTTCGCTCCTCTCCTGTTCCGTGTCCACCACGATTGCTCTTGCACGGCTTTTCCCTTCTGCCTTTGCTTCTTCTCTGGCGTGAAGCGAACATGTCATCACAAACAGCAAAATCAAGCGGTCATGAGGGAAAAAGAGCCAGCCTCCATGGGAGGGCCAGCGCTTGCATCGAGCGGGGAAAAACACACGGCCACCACGGTGACATCGTCCTTGGTGCGCCTCTCGAGCGCACGCTCGAGAACCACCTTGGCAACGTCGAGCGCATCGCCGCCAGAATCCCTGCACAGGAACGAGAATTGGTGGGAACGGCTGAAAAGATAAAAAAGAGCCAAGTGCAACGCACAGGAGCGGCTTGTCGGAGGCACCTTGTGATCGGTGGATCGCAGGTGCATGCACGACGAAAGAGAGCAAAAGAGGCAGACGATCTGCGAACGCAACGCAACGCATGAGGGGCCCTCGCAGTCGCACCTGTACGCGCGGCGTGCGAGTGCCACGACCTCGGGGTAGTCGGCAACGTCCCAGAGACCATCGGAAGCGATCAGAAGAATGCGAGCTTCCTTCCGAGGCACTCTCCAAAGGGGGCTCACGTAGGGCTCGGCAGAAAACCCGAGGTCCTCCTCCTTGAGAAACTTGTCGCCGAGGCCCCGCGCGAGATTGAGGCCGTACAAGCGGCTGCTGTTCTTGGCAAGCTGCAGAGGGGGGGGGAAGGGCGAAAAAGGGTATTTAAAGCGAGGACGAGGCCAAAGATGAGCATGGAAGCCGACCGAGGGGGAGCAGCGCATGTGCTCCCCTCGGCCGCGTGGAAGCGAGCGGGTCGTTTCCGCCAACTAGCACTTGCACAAGAAAGCAATCCCCATCCCTCGCTGGTCGAGACGCACTAAAATGCCAAGGCTGGCCAGCCGTTGGCGCTCCTTCGGGTTCGAGAGACGGTGATCCTCCGTGAGTTCGTCGTACAAGCCTCTGACGGGGTCCACAAGCAACGCACTCGAATCTCCGACATTCGCGGCCTGCAAAGGAGAGAGGGGAAAGGCGTCAGCAGCCACCTACGATCCGAACAAAAGGCAAGCTGAGGTGCGGCGGAAAGAACCCCGCTCGAAGATACTCGATTCGCGACGGACGCGCGGACGAGAGCCTAAGGGACGCATCCAGCGCCGTCTCGCGCGCTGCTTACCTGGATGAGAACGTCGCCGTTCGGAGCCGGCCAAGCGAGGACGGTGGTGGCGGTGCAGCCTTCGTCGCGATCGATGATCTTGTCGGCGCGGTGAAAAGCCTGAATAAATTCGGAAGCCGGAACGCTTCCGTCTGGCTGAGACCAGGAGATGGTACGCACGAGCTGCACCGGCAGGATGCGGCTGGCTCGCTCCGCAGCCGCACGGCCGCAGTGGCCGTCAAAAACTCCAAAGAGCGCAAACGAAGCGGGAGGTGGGCCGATGGCTCGCACGTCTTCGCGTTCCAGCTCGAGAGGGTACAAAGCAACGCCAACGTCCTGCGCGTAGGTCGGGAAGCAAAAGAGAGGACGAGATGAGCAAACAAACCACGCTCTTCCTCCCCCGCTCCCCCCTTTCTAGGGAGGCACGAGCACTTGCGGTCGAGCGTGTCAAGATGCAACGCCCTTCAAAACCAAACCAAAGCACACCTCGCAACCGTCCGACTTGGTATAGTGATCTTGGCTGACCTGGGAGGTAACGCCGCACTCACAGCGCAACGCGGCGCTGCGGGCGGAGAGGCTCACCCTCGTGCTTGGCGAGAGGTGGGGTCTGATGAGCGCCGAGGCATCAACAGACGAGAGGCGGCTCTTCGGCATCGTGAGACTACGCGGCAGCGATTCGAGTGGGAGCGAGCCATACCGGTCGTTCGGGTCGAGGAGGTCTCTCGGGAACGTTGACACCTTGATCTGCGTCATGCTGCCGAGCTGGATGATATCGTCAGAGCTCAGGCAGCATTCTGGCCCAGAAACGCCCTTTCGGCCAACCCCGATCGGCTGCCCGTTGACAAACGTCCCGTTCATCGAGCCGACGTCGCGAATCTTCCAGCAGCGCGCGCTGGAAACCCAACGTATGACGGCGTGCGCGCCCGACACCTCGGGATCGCTCAGCAGGAGGCGGCGACCAGGCAGGTTGGCCTGCTGTGCGCTGTGTTTTCTGCCGATGGTGATCTGTGGACGGGGAAAGGGAACCAAACAAGAAAGGAACAAGAGAAAGGAGGGGATAAGCGAGAGAGCGAAGGGGGTGCACTGACGAGAGAGGCGCGTGGCGGGTGCGCGACCTCAAGAGCGGCGAGCAGCGGGGGCTGAGCGACATTCGGGGGGGAGAAAAAAAGGACAGCAAGGTGGCATAGCCGAACAGCATATCCGAGCGAGATAAATGCGATGCGGACGGGCACACACCTCGACGGTTTCCTCCTCAGTAGTGTACGACCGGTCCGCCGAGGGACCGGAGATGATGTCCAGCTTGAGCGCGAGGCGGGCGTCCTCATAGTTCGAGGGCAACGAGGAGGACATGGCCGCATGGCGGCCGCTGCGCGAGCTCAAAGGAGCAATCGGCGCGCGCGAGACGCTTGGAACTTCGGTGGTCGCGAGCGTGATGGGAAGCGACACCCCCTGGCCTGCAGACGAGATCGCAGCCGGCCCGGGCGGACAAGGCGGCCTCGCGATGCCCCCGACGCGATAGGAGCCACGCAGACTCGACGGGGCGCCAGCAGATGGAACTGGCCCAAGACGGCCCGTGCGAGCAGACTGCAGCGAGTCGGACAAAGGCGCCGCCGAGGGATCGCGAGAGCGACGAGCGAGGCTCGGGGGTCGTGGTGGCTCTGGTCGAAGGCTTTGCTCCATCATCGGGCTCGAGTGAGCAAAGGGGCTCGAGCCAAACGGCGACCCACCCCGAAGACGAGGCGTCGGCGGAACCTCGACCGCGGCGACGCGGCGAGAGGCGCCGACGCCGATGCGCGCCGGGGCTGGCGGCTCCTCGGCGCGAATCGTCTGCAGAGGAGGCACCGGCAAGAGCAAGGCCGAGTCGTGACCCGGCGACGAGTGCGCCGAGTCGAGTGCCTCGGAAGAGAGCGCACCCAGCGATCCATGCGGCCTGGCGGCAAAGTTTGAGAAGAGAGGAATCGAGGGAGCACCGCCGTCGACGGCGGGCGCCGCAGCTGGGGCCGAGAGAGGCGCAGGTCCGGGCGCGACCAAGCCGGCGGACGCCCCGTTCGGCGCGAGCCGAGCGCCGAGCGTCGCAAGGCCGTCCATCTCCATGCCACCCATGGCGACGTCCTGGAAGATGGCTTCTCCGTCCGAAGATGACCCCCAATCGTCCTGGCCGCACTCAGGGGTCCGTCCGTCTCCGCCGGGAGTGGCGGCACCGCTTGCCGGGCGGCTGGGCGTCGAGGGCGGCCTCGACCGCCGTCCACGACCATCGGGCGGAGTGCGCGCGGGCGCAGGCGTCCTGTCTGGCGTTTCCTGTTTCGAAGGCACGCCGGGCGCACCACCCGCCGCGTCGCGCCCGGTCGGCGGACGGTCCAGGTTCGGCGAGGGGGGAGGCTTGGGCCGGATCAAGGTGGCCGGGGATGCCGACACCTGCGAAGTAGTGCCAGATTCCGCAGGCGAGCTCAATCCCATCCACGCCGGAGCGGCCTGCGAAGCGTCCGGAGTGGCCGTCGAAAGACTCGCGATCGCGGTGGCCGTCGAAGCTGCAACCGCGGCGACAGGCGGCCCGTCTCTCTGCGCGGATTCCTTTGCAGCCTTGACGTCGACCTCGCCGCTTGCCGCAGGAGGACGCTCGTCGACCCGCTTCCGCCCTGCACTACCCTCGCCGCTGCCATCAGGCGGAGTTGCGGCAACTCCTGGGGGCAGCTCGTCAACCGAAGAGCGTGGCCCGCCACCCGTAACGGCCTCAGGAGTGATGGCGGCTACCAGCCCCGAGGTCGTGGGCACAGAGAGCTCGCTGCCCGCTGGAAGGTCGCTCGTTTCGGAAATTGACAGCTCGGTGTCCGCCTCGTCAACCCCGGCCGCATCCAGCGCTGACGCGGCGATCTTTCCAGGGGGACATTTGCCACCGGGAAACGCAGCGCCAGAGGCGAATGGCCCCGCCCCGAGCGAGGACGACGCAAGCGTAGCCCGGACAGCGTCCAGCTCTGCCGCGGACGTACCCGACGCTTCAGGCGCCGGACGCCCCAATTCCGACGACGCGTCGACCATTGATGAACCGGAATCGACCGTCGCCGCGGGCACCGGATCGCTTGGCGCCGCGCCTGGGCCCACGTTGCGCGCAGATCGCCTACCACCGGGCGCGGCGTCTTGGATGGAGGGCTCGACACGCCCAGCGGTGGGCGTTGCCGACTCGGAAGAAGGCCGGCGTTGCTCGATTGCGACGATAGATGTGGGCGCGCCGCATTCCGCGCGAAGACCAACGTCAGTGTAGACGTCGGCTGACTGAGCGCCTTTGCCACACCCCTCACGGGATGCCTCGCTGGCCATTTCTTCCACCGCGAATGCGCGCCCTTCCTGCGCACAGCGACCTTCGCAGGTCAGATCGATACGCGGGGACGTAGGCACACCAGGCGACGTTTCCTTGACATCCTTGCCGACGGCCGCCTCGCGGGGCGAGTCGACGGCGGAGGCGGCGCCGCCGGGAGCGCCGCCGCCGGGAGCGCCGGCCATGGCTGGGGAACGCCCAGGCGCGCAGGCCTCGCGAGCTGCGGTCGAAGGGGAACCAGAAGGCTCGCGAGGGGTCGGCTCCACCAAGGCGTCGCCACTCCACGCCGTCGCTGGGCCCACGGCGGGCGCCGCGGCGTCTCCCTCGCCGAACGGCCCATCGTGCGCGACAGGGGATGGGAGGGTGTCGGCCGGCGCACCAGCGGGCTCGCTGGCGCCGCGTCGGGGGGACTCCGGCAGGTCCCCGGGAGCTGACCGGGCCCGCTCGGCCGCCTTTGGCGAGGCATCCAACCCCGCGACGGAGCCCAACTCGTCGAGAGAAACCTGCACGCGGGGAAGCCGATGGGAAGGAGCACGTCGACAGCGAGCGGGGCGCGACGAGACGCGGAAGGGAGGCGCGGGGGCAGCAGCGGGTCGGGTGGCGCGATGGAAGGGGAGAGGGGGGAGAGGACGGGGTGGCGGAGAGGGGCGGTGGCGGAGAGGGGCGGTGCGCGTGCGCGGAGGGCGCGGGCGAGAGGAAGAACGAGGACGGGGGGGGGGGGCGGTGTTGGCGAGGCGGAGGGGAGCGGGGCGGGCAGTTTGTCACTCGCAGAGCGCACCGATCGCGCCCTTCGACGTAGCAAGATGAGCGCGATTGCGGGCACGCTGCATCCGGCGGCCACGAGGCCGGCCCAGCGCAGTCCGCCTGTGGACGGGGCCCTGCGGAGCGGCGGGGAGCGGAGGTCGGGGGGTTGGGAGGGACGGCGAGAGTCGGAGGTCCGCAAGAGGTCGCCGCAACGCAAGGGGACGCGGGCACGGTGTCGTCACCGCCGATCGCAACTTGAACCCGCAAACACGCACTGCGACATATCGCTGCGCGCGACGGTCACGGCAGGCCAAAGCGCGGGACGAATACCGGCGCGAGACCGGCCATCCCGCAGGGCGCGCGGGCAGAGAGGTGGGCTCGCCTTTGCCGAGTCAACGTTCGAGATGCAACGGGGGAGACGAGGCGATCACGGGCGACGCGGCCGCGGGCACGCTTCAGGCCCACTCGAGGCGGTGACGGGGGGTCCCGCGATCGGCGCGCGTGCGGACGTGGTGCCGGGCCGGGTCAGGGGGCGGAGGAGGTGGAGGAGGAGGAGGAGGAGAGGGAGGTGGAGGAGGAGGA
>PEIA01001111.1:6200-60662 GCA_003613005.1 Prototheca ciferrii
CACCCACCCCCCCCCCCCCCCCCCTCCTCCTCAACGCACCCCGTCCTTGGAGACAATCTCTCTGGCCACGCCGAGCGAGCTGCTTCCTCCGTGGCTCTGAAGGTTTACTTTGACAGTGTCAAACGGGAATCCCGTCGTCATAGCCGCGGCGCCTGCAAACATGCCGCTCGCGACGTCGACGGTGCCCGCCCACCGCCCGCGCGTCTCGGGCGCCGCCGCGCCCACCGCCGGGGGCTCCTCACGCGCGGCCATCGCGCGACGGAACGCAGAGCAGCCTCGAGGACGGCAAAAAAAACAACGTCGACGTCCAGACCGGGAGCACGAAACGCGAGCGACCCGCGACACGGACTCGCTGTCGGACGGCCCGCCTGGTGGGACGCCAAACTCCGCGCGCGCGCGCCATGCAAGCGGCCATGCAGGCCGCGTAGGGAGGAGGGGGGAGGAGGGGAAGGGAGGGACGGGGAGAGGACAGAGGTGGCCGCTCCTTCCTCCCTCCCTCGCTCGCCTCCAGCGTCTCCGCCCCCCCGGGGAGGCGCGAGACCTCTGCTCGGCCGCGTCCCCCCTGCACTCCCACCTCGGTACTGCGCCGCGTTTCGCGACCGTGGCCGCTCCGACAGCCCTGCTCGCGACGTCTCGGCCGCTTTCCCGCACCGATATGTCGTCGCTTCAGACCACCAGGTCAATCCGGCCATTGCGAGTGCGTGGCCAGAGGTCGGGATTGCGGAGCGACCGCGCAACAAATTGGGGCGCCGCTTAGGCCGCTAAGGCGGCAAACCCGAAACGCGGGGCAGTCGACGCGGCGATCGATCCGTGCGCCATTGGTTCTTTTCTCGCGCGGCCAGACCCGCGCATTGGAGAATCAAAACGCAACGTTCGGTCCGGGTCTTTTTTTTCACATTGCCTCCCGTGCGGATCTGCGTGGTCTGGTTTCGGGTGGTCGCTCCGAGGACCGCGCCGCCCCTGTCGCGCCGAGGGCCACGTGCCTGGGCCGCGTGCCCTCGCGCCTCGGTGAGAGCGTCCGCGATCGCGGGCGCGTCGCGCCACGCCTCGAAAGCGCGACCGCTGGTCTCCTCGTCTCACAGTTTGACCTTTCTATCATCGATTCGCTCTTCCTCGCACCTTGCGCTCGTCTCCCCCTCGTTCCGGCCCGTGCCGGTTTCGTCCGTTGTCCGGTTTGCCCGTTTGCGTCGGCCCTCCACCATGGGCGCGTTGGCGCTTTTCGCGGCGCTCGCGGCGCTCGTGACGCTCGCGGCGCCTATGTGCGCAGCCCATAGCGGTCCCATGCCACCAGGTGCGACGGCGGTCGATGTCCGAGAGTGTCTCGGCGCGCGCGGCGCTCGGGAATCTCCAAAACGAAACGCAGCGACCAGCGGCAGAGAGGAGGGCGGGGTGTGGGGGGGGGAGGAGAGAGCGGGTGGGGGCCCCGGGGCAGGAGGGAGGGGGAAGGTGGTCGCCGGAGCGGTGCGAGATCGGAGGGGCGGCTAGAAGCAATTGCCCCGGGGAGAGGGACCGCGCGAGCCGGAGGGAGTACCACCCAGACGCAGAAAGGGGGGGAGAAACGGGAGCGAGAGGCACGGAGGGCCCACGGGCACGGCACGCCGAGACACGGGGGGCATGGTCTGCCTAGGGCGGGGGCCTTGTTACCTTTCTTTCTGACTCTTTGCTTCTATTTCCCTTGGTTCTTTCGTTTTCTGTGTAGGTTGGCATTCTGTTCCTACGTCGACGCCGTCGGATTCGTCTCGTCCGTGGTTGGAGGTGTTAAACGAGGATGCTCGTATTTTCCTGTTCCACAACTTTTTGTCTCCCGAGGAGGCGGACCACATTGTTTCGTTGGCGCAGCCTCGTCTGCACCGTTCCGCGGTGGTGGACACGGCGACCGGCGGGAGCGAGGTGTCGAAGATCCGGACGTCGCAGGGCACGTTTTTGGACCGCGGCGAGGACGCGATCGTGGCGGACATTGAGCGTCGCATCGCGCGCTGGACGCTCATGCCCGTGGGCAACGGCGAGGGCCTGCAGGTGCTGCACTACGGGCACGACCAAAAGTACGACGCGCACTGGGACTACTTTTTCCACAAGGACGGCGTGAAGAACGGCGGCAACCGCTACTCGACGGTGCTCATGTACCTGGCCGACACGGAGTTTGGAGGCGAAACGGTCTTCCCGCAAATTCCGGCTCCCAACGGCGACAACGGACCCACCTACTCGGACTGCGCGCGCAAGCACCTCGCCGCCAAGCCCCGCAAGGGCGACGCTGTGCTCTTCCACTCGATCGGACCGGACGGAGAGCTCGAACGCCGATCCCTCCACACGGCCTGCCCGGTCGTGCGGGGCGAAAAGTGGAGCGCCGCCAAGTGGATCCACGTCGGACACTTTGCTCTCGGTAACGAACGCCCAAAGGAAATCCACCAGCACGTCCAGCCCAAGCACGTGGGGTGCAAGGACACTGACAGCAAGTGCGCCGAGTGGGCTGCCCAGGGAGAGTGCGACAACAACCCAGCATTCATGGACACCCAGTGCCCGGAAAGCTGCGGAAAGTGCTAACGCCCCTTGCCATCAAGAAAAAGGGAAAAGAAAGCTCAAGAGGAAGAAGAACAGAGACGTGAAGAAAGAAACGCGAAGAAAAAAGAAGAACAACAAGCACGCAAGGCAATCGTGTGAGAAATGTGTCCGACCCTCGCACACACCTACACACACACACATACACACACTTGTGCACGAACAAGCATATGTACGTCAAAGTCGGG
Source organism: Prototheca ciferrii (assembly GCA_003613005.1). NCBI lineage: Eukaryota > Viridiplantae > Chlorophyta > Trebouxiophyceae > Chlorellales > Chlorellaceae > Prototheca > Prototheca ciferrii. The sequence goes on from PEIA01001111.1 coordinate 8,945, forward strand.
TCTCTGCGTCTCTGAACGTCTCGCGCATTTTGACTGAGGCTGAGCGAATACGAAACGTCGGCGCGCGTCGCGACCGCCCCGCAACGTGTCCCCGATGACGCGATGACCACCGCGCCGTTTCTCAGACTGCGCCACTTCGCCCCTTCTGGGGCGTTTTGCCGCCTTTCCAAACCTCCCCCCGAGCTTCCTTTTTTGCTGCTCCCTGCAACCGCGCGGCACGACCGCGTGACGCCCCTCTGTCCGATGTAACATTTCATTTACGCGTCGGTTGACATTTGCACCGTTGCCCCCCGCGGAGATTGATGCCTAGCCCGCCCTTTCGTTTGCTCACCCTTTCGTCCACTCCCTTCGCCGCCGCCTCAGCGCTCGCCTGGGCCCTCGGCCCTTTTCTTTTTTTCTCCGCTCTTCCGTTTCGATGTCTTCTTCGGCGTGTGTTTTCAGGATCGTTTGGGGGTCTGGTGCATCGCCTGCACGGAGCCGGTGAGAAAGAAAGGAGGAGCGAAGTGGCGACACGTGTGTGAGGGGAGTGGCAGGGGCAGTGGGAAGTAGGCAAAAGGGTCGCAGAGGGGAGAGGGGGGGGAGAAGACGTGAGGAACGCTCGAGGGCGGTCGCGAAATAAGCACGAGGCAAACGGACGAAGAGAAATGCGCGAAAAAATGCAAGGGTGAGAACACGCGGTGGGAAAAACAACAGTGCAGAAAGGGGAGCCGGAACAAAGGACGAGGTGTCGGAGGTGGCAGGAAGGCTGCCAATGGGGGCAGGAGAAGAGGATGGAGAGTAATAGGGAGGGAGACGGGAGAGGGAGACGGGAGAGGGAGAGGGAGAGAGAGAGGGAGAGAGAGAGGGAAAGAGGAGAGAGGAGAGGGAGGAGCTGCCTGAAGGTTCAGAAACGGAAGGGAAAAAAAGAGGGGCGTGAAGGAATACACTGAGAAAGGAGCGCTCTGGAACGATGCGACAAGGAGAAAAGAGTGCGCATCCGCGAATTGCGATGTTGCAGCAACATTTGTTTTTCTGGACGGCGGACGGGAGAGGGAGGATGCGCCGGACTGGCGAGCGGCGGAGCGGCGGTGCGAATGGCGGAGGCGCGGTGCTCCGATCCGTCCTTTGCGTCTGACCTCCTGTTCCGAAGAGAGGATCGAGAAGAGACACTCAGAACACGTCCTCGGAAAACAGGAAAAAAAGGAAGAAAAAGAAAGGGGCGCAGGAGGCGCGGGAGGCCGTTGCGGTCAGGAGACGTCTCGAGAGAGCAACTTCTCCGGGGGTGCGGCATGGGAAAGAGCCGGAGAGGAAACATCCCCATGAAAAAATGCCATGGAAACCACGTACAAACAAGAACAAAAACAGAGCCATCGAGAAAAATGCGGTATCGACGGAGTGTGCGTGAAGGGCGGGAAGGGGAGGAGCAGCGGGCGTCGCGTGGAGCCAAGGGCGGCGGCGCGAGTCGGGCGTTGGTGGGGAGAGCCTGAGAGAAAAAGGTTGGCGGGGCTACGATGGAAAGAAGGGGAGTCGGACGACGATGCGGCGAAGAAAAAGAAAGATGGGCGGCGGTTGGAGATCATGAAAAAATAGAGCAAGTTGAGTAAGAAAGAGTGGAGGAGAAGCGGATACAGAGAAGATGGCCGGGTGACGAGGGCTTTGGTGTGGCGCTGCGTGACGCAAAGGGGCTGCAGAGCCAATGCCGCTTCCCTCTTTTTTCCTGAGCAAAAGCGCGCCAAATCGGACGCGATGCCGAAGCCGAAAAAAAGCCGCGATGGATAGGCTGGTGACTTGGGAAAAGAAGGTAAACAGGGGGGAGGAGGAGGAGGGCGCACAAGTCAAGCTGAGGATCGCCGGGAGAATTGGAGCCACCTGGGATGTCAACCATCATCGTGTCGACCGTGGAGGCCAGTGACGCGGACGAGTCGACGGCGACCGGTTGTGAGAAGAAATCGGGCGGAGAGGCGCAGGGAAAATACGGACGAAGAACGGTGTCAGACCGTCGAGGTCTCAGGCTCGGACTGTCGAGGTGTGCGAACAGCGAAAGAATGCGGGCGCGCGGGCGACGCTCGGTGCAAGTCGCCGGCTTTGAGTCCGTGCCGTCGATCCACCGTCGATCCACCGTCGAGCCCTCCACGGGCGTTCTGCAGAGGTCGAGGCTACGATGTCGATCGTTCTTTCTACGGGCGTTCGGCAGGGGGTGAGATGCGAGATGTGTTGGTGGCCTCTGGCGCTGCGGCGGGCGGATCGGGTCGGGCGGAGGGAGGGAGGTGGGATGGGGGTCTGACGCCCGGGGCGGCTGTCGTCTGGGGGAGCGGCTCGAGCGCAGGGGTGGCCGAGGAAGCCCGTCCTCGCCGCGACGGCAGCGTGCCGCTGACGCCCGGCTCGAGGTGACACGAAAGCGGCGCCGAAGCCGTCAGGTAGAGAGCCGAGGGGTGCGCGCTCCCTCGCTCGCCCGAGTGCGCTGGCGAAGGCGGGTGGGGCGGTGAGGGCGGCGACGAGGGCGGCGGCGAGGCTGCGGCGACGGAGCTCGAGGTCGCTGCCGTCTGAAGCCGCGGACCTGCGGGTCGGCGGTCGCGCGAGCCGGTCGAGGAGGAGACTGGCGCGGTGGGGACGGCAGGGGCGGCAGACGAGCCGTGGTGCCTGCTCTTGGTGCCTGCTCCTTGGCTTTGTCGCCCGTCGCTTTCGCCTTTGGCGCCTCGGCCTCCTCCGTGCCTTTTGGCGCTCGCGTCTCTCGAGACGCTGCTTCGGGCCTCGCCTCGGTTCGCGCGTTCCGACTCCCGACCTCCGGCGGGGGCGTCGCGGACCCGACCTCGCGCCTCCCTGGGCCAGCCGGTGCCCAGGGGGCTCGGGGCCGAGAGCGAGACGTAGGAGACGAGGTGCCGCGCCCAGCCGCGCGGCGGGTGCGCGCCGCCGACGAACGCCTGCTCGGGACCCCCGTGGTGGAAGGCCGCGCCGGACCACGCGTCGCGACCCTGCCGGCTGCCGCGACCCCGGCAGTGCGACGAGGAAGCGGCGCGAGACGTCGAGGCCCGCCCGGAAGCGTGCGCGGAAGAATCCGCCGAGGCAGCTGGAGCGCGGCCCGCAGAGGCTGGGGCCGCCGGTGGCCGAGCCGCCGATCGCGTCGACGCCGCCGACGAGAGTTCTTCCGCGCACGCTTCCGCGAGCGCCGCGGCCGAAAAGGGCCCGTGCTCGTCGGCAACGACGCCCGCCCCGTGTCGACCGGGTGACGAGCTCGGCGGAGGGCCCCGCGCTGCGGCGACGGACGGGCCGACCGCGCCGACCGCGCCGACCGCTCCGCGGTCCTCTGCGGACGTGGCTCGGGAAGCGTCGCCCCAACCCGTCAAAGTGCCGCGGTCGCGTCCGCTCGCGGTGCCTCGTTGGCTTCGGTCGCGTCCATGCACCACGTCGCCAGCGTCGAGCGTCTCGGCGGGGGTTGGGGCGAGGCTGCCGGTCGGAGGGTGGCGGCGATGGTGCCCAGACCGTCCCGGAGCGGGCAGGCTCGAGGCCGAGGCTGGGGGGTGGGGAGCCCTCGTGCCTGCCTCGACCCGCTCGCTGGAGGACGGCCGCGCGCTCTCCCCGGCGCGCGGCGTGCGGTGCGAGAGGTGCGCTCCCGTGGCGGTGTGCGCCGCGGAGAGCGCGAGCGCGCCCGAGCTGGCGCAGCTGGTCGGCTCGCGCAGCGTCGGCGACCGCGTCGCGCCGAACGAAGCGGGCCACGAGCCCCCGGGTGCCATCAAAGGTCGCGTCGACGGCGAGCGCGACGCGCTCGCCGTCGACGCGCTTCCGGACGACGGCGGAAGCGCCACCTCGGGCGGCGGGGACAGGTCCACCAGTTCGACGGACGCGCGAGGCGACGACGACAGCGGCGACGACGCCCCAGGCGTGGGCGTCGGCGAAGGGACAGGAGACGCGACGCCAGCGACCGCAGAGGCAACCGGAGCGGTCCGAGAGTTCTGAGCGGCCTGAGAGCTCCGAGACCCCAAAGCCACAGGAGCGCTCCGAGGCCCCAAAGCCACAGGAGCGCTCCGAGGCCCCAAAGCCACAGGAGCGCTCCGAGACCCCAAAGCCACAGGAGCGCTCCGAGACCCCAAAGCTCCGGGGACGCCCTTTTCCTCTTCTTCCTCTTCCTCCTCGAGGTTAGGGGCGCCCGCCGGGCGCCTCTGGGCGCTGTCGTCGGCGCGTTCTTGCGTCGTGCCGTCTGCGCGCTCCGCGATTGGCGCGTCGCCGTCCGCATTCGCATCCTTGGATCCGTCGCCATCGTCGATATGGTCCTCGCCCGTCGTGGCGCCGCCTCGTGAGAGGGGTTCTGGGGTTGGACCTTGGACCTCGATGGAGGGCACGTCGCTGGAAGCGCCTCCCGTGCTCATGCGCGTTCTGCCGCCAGAGCGGGACCCGACCAGAGGAGAGGACACCGCAGCCGTGGACATGGACGAGCCGCCGCCAGAGGCGAGCCCGGGCGCGAGCGAGGGCTCCGAGCCGGCGTTGGCCGTGGCAGTCTCCGACGAGCTCGGGGGGACGGGCGCCTCGGCGATCGACGCCAGCTCCCGAGGGCCGGGACCGAACACAGGCCAGTGCGCAGCCGCGGCAAAGGGCGACGGATCCTCGTCGGGCTCCGACGACGGCGCGAGACGGCCAGACGGCGGCGCGACCAGAACCGCAGGCAGACGAGGCGAGGCCAAACCCAGCCCATCCGGTCCAGCCAGCGCAAACACACCAGCGCCGGGACGACGCTCCGTGCCCGAACGACCTCGAAGACTCGAAAAGGACGACGACGCCGAGCCGCTGCCACCGCCATCGCTACCGCCGCCGCCGCCGATGCTGCCGCCGCCGGCGCCGGCGCCGACGCCTGCGGCCGCACCCGCTGCCGGCCGGCTCCACTCCGGAGCCGCCGCGGCCTGGGGCGGGACGCCGGCGAGAGGGGGACGGTAGGGCCCGGTGCCTCCCCAGCTGCCCGAGGGGAGCGCGCCCCACGAGGTGCCGGCGCCGACGCTCTGCGACGAATAGTGCACGGCCCATGTCGAGGGGATGCGCTCCGTCATGGTGCTCTGCGAGCCGCCCGACAACGACGGCGTCGCCTGAGAGCCACCCCCCACGCGCCAGTCCACAGGCGCGGCCGGATGCCCTCCTCCCGCGGGTACGGGCGCGGCCGGATGCCCTCCTCCCGCGGGCACGGGCGCGGCCGGATGCCCTCCTCCCGCGGGCACGGGCGCAGGCTGCATGCCTGCGGGGTCCATGGCCATGCCATGGCCTGGGCGCCAGTCCGCGGGAGTGCCTCCCCTTGCGGGGCCGCCTCCGACGGCTCCGGCGGGTCCTTGATGTCGGGCACACGCGTTGCCGGCCGGGTCGCCCGCGTAGTCGAGTTGCGCCTGGAGGGGTCCGGCGCCGCCCCAGCCCCAGATGCCCTGGGGCGGGGGCGCGCCCGCGACGGAACGCCCGGCGCCCGGGATGGGCAGGCCGGCGAGCCCTGCAAAGGGCGTCCCGTTCGTCTCGTCGGCGTCCACGGGCGTCCCGGCGATGGCCGCAAAGGGCGAGACCGTCGAGTCGTCGGGCGCAGGGCCGAGATGCGGGGTGCTGGCGCCGGATGGCGCAGCGTCCTTTCCCCTCCCCTGCTGGTCGGCAGGGGCGGCGGCGGCCGTGCACGAGGCGGGCAGGGGCGTCGGGGGGTGTTCGCGCGTGCCTTTGCCGATGTCCGACGCGGGCGTGCCCGGCGTTTCCACGAGCGGCGCGCCAGAGACCAGAGTCCGATCGACGTCGGAACGGTTGGAGAGCTCTGAGCGGCTCGGCGGCTCGAAGCGGTTGGAGAGCTCTGAGCGGCTCGGCGGCTCGAAGCGGGCGGGGGGCGATGAGAGAGGCCGCTGCCCGGCCACGAGCGCAAACGGCGAAATGTCCTCGGGATCTTGAGCGAAGACGGGAAGCGTAGCAGCGCCGACGCGAGGGCTCGGGGAGACTCGCGAGGAGCCCACCCCCCCAGGAGGGGAGACGGCGCCGAGAGGGGGAGCGCCGGCGTCGGCGCTCCCCGGAGGAGGGGGTCCGACCATCTCTGCGGAGACCGCGGCCGCCGAGCCCCGCGGCCGGTCGTCGTCGGCGATCGCGCCAAAGCCGCCGGTCGCGTGCGACACGAGCGCAAAGGGCGACACCTCCTCCTCTTCCTCCTCCTTGGCGACGACGGCGACGCATCCGCCCGACCCGGCTCGGCGTTCTCGAGGAGGAAGAGCCGACTCGAGCTCCACGCCTGCAACCGCGGCGGCGTCGGCGGCCCGCGAGGCCAGCGCAAAGGGCGAGACGTCCATGGACGCGTCGGCGGCGTTGGACACGCGTCCAACTCGCGACGACCCGTCCGGCGTGCGCGCCTCGTCCGGCGTGCGCGCCTCGTCCGGCGTGCGCGCCTCGTCCGGCGTGCGCGCCTCGTCGGCGGCTGCGAGCTCGCGGCGGCCGCGGGGGCCGAGCCCCGCGGCTGGCGATCTCGAGCCGCCGCGCTCGGACGAGTCGCGTCGCGGATCGTCCAAAAAGTACGGCGAGCCGGCGCGGCCGCCGCCGCCGAAGATGCGCGGCGAGGCGCCCGCCGCCGGCGCGCTCGCCGCCTCGGCGTCGCCGGCGGCGGCGAGCCCGCGGGGGTCAAAGGGCGAGAGCCGCGCCGCGACGGCCGCAAAGGGCGAGACGGTGCCCGAGGAGGCTCGAGAGTAGACAGAGCCCGCGCGGTGGCTCATGCCCGAAGGCGCGCGAACCGTCGCGAGGCCACTCGGCGGGAGCGCGTGCGCCTCGTGCGAAAGGGGCGAGCGGGGCCGAGGCGCCTGGGCCGGCGCCGTGGGGGAGCACGGAGGCGGCTGCATGGCCGCCGTTCCCGCGCCGAGTCGCGTCTGCGAGGCGGGCGAGGCGGGTCGCGACAGGGGTCCTCCGAGGCGCGCGACCGAGGGCGACAGAGGCCTGGAGAAGGAGCGCCGCAGCGCCCGAAACGAGAGCGCCTGCTGGCGGCGCTCCGAGAGCGTCGCGTACGACGTGGACCGCGCGCGCGCGATCAACTGCAGCTGGTCCTCGGACGGAGGCCGAGGCAGCCCGCCGCGCGGCGAAACCGACGCGGAGGCGGAGGTGGAGGCGGATGCGGAAGCGGAGGCGTCGTGGGGATGGGCGGGCGAGCTCCAGACCTTGCGCGCACCCGCGTGCCCCGTCGCGGCCTGCTGCGCTCCCACCAGCGCGCCTCGTTGCTGCTGCGGCCGTCGGTGGAACGCCTTCCTCGCGCATTCCCGGGGCCTGCCCCGAGGGGGGGGCGGCGAGGTCGGCGAGACGGGCACGGACGAGTGCGACCGGAGCGCGCCCGGAGGCGTGGGCGCGAGCGCTCGGATCGGTTCCGGGCCGTACAGAGAGGCGTCCGACATGGCAGGGCCGATGGCCGAGCTGCTGGAGAGGATGCGTCCCGACCTGCTCGCCCGTGACGCCTCGCCCATGAGCGGCGGGGGCGGAGGCGGCTCGGCGGCCGACCCGTTCCGCGGGCTAGCGCGACGCGAACTCGCCAGCTGGGGAGCACCATAGGCGTGCATATACGCGAGCGAATCCGCCGAAGCATGCACGTTGGAGACGCTCTGCTCGCCAGGGACGCTTCCCGTTCCGGCGCTTCGCACGCCGCTCGCGGTGACAGAGGCCGATCCGCTCTCGCTGCGTCTGCCTCCTCCTCCTCCTCCTCCTCCTCCTCCTCCTCCTCCTCCCGCGACGCTTGCGCCGCTCTCGCTGCGGGCGTCGCCCACGAAGGCTCCGGCGCCTCCGGCGACGCTCTCGCTGCCGCGTCCGCCTCCCGTGGCGGCCGAGCCGCCTCTGTCTGTGCCTTGCTCGTCTCGGGTGGCAGAGCTGTCGTTGCGGAGGCTGGTGCCGCCGACGCTGCCTCCCAGGCCCGCGCCCTGGGCGGACGCAAAGCCGCTCCCGATGCCCATGCCGAGGTGGCTGTGCCTGCTGGAGACGCCAGAGCCGCCCGCAGCGGCGCCGTAGCCTCCAGAGCGCCCCCCCTGGGCCACGCCCCCGGGGCCTTGGCCGTGGTGTGGGTCGCCTCCCCCCGCTCTGCCGGGGGGTGGTCTCTGGGAGAGGCCTGCGCCTCCTGCCGAGGAGAGCGCGGGGCGTGCCGAGAGTCCGTCGCCGTCGAGCATGCCCAAGGCTGCCGCGACCGTGAGCGGCGTGGCGGGGTAGGCGGAGGGCTCTTCGAGGGCGTCGACGATTTCCGCGAACGAGGGTCTGGCGTCCGGGTCGTGGTTGAGGCAGCGACGACAGAGGGCCGAGAGCTCGGGGTCGGCGCCCAGGCCCGCGGGGTCCTCGGGCATTTGCCCGCGCATTGCCACGTGTACGAACACGCGCATGGAGTCCATGCCGTTCCAGGGCAGCGATCCCGTGAGCATCTCCCAGAGCACCACCCCGAACGAGTAGACGTCCGCAGCCGTGCCGCACGGCTCGCCCCGAAGCGCCTCGGGAGCGGCCCACTCCACCGTCCCCAGCTGCGGACGAGGAACGTCCGCGGGAAGACTCGCCAAACGATCCGATGGAGACATCCCAAGAGGAGGAGGAGGGGGAGACGGAGGAGCCGCCCCGGGAGGAAGCAGCGCACCGTCCCCAGCGTAATTCAAGCCGGGAGGAACAGCATACGGGAAAGGAGCAGGAGCGTTCGCGCACGCGTTCAGGCTCGCATTCGCGTACACGTTTGCGTTCGAGCTCGCATACGCGTTCGCGACGGCGCCGGCCGCCGCGGGAGGAGGCGAGGACGAGTGGGGCGAGGCGCCCGCGGTCGCCTGCGGGAGCGAGCGGCGTGCAGGCGAGGTGGAGGCGGCGCCGAGGAGGACCGGGGGCGGAGACGGCGACGGGCTCGCCGCCGCCTGCGGCGATGCCGGGGGAAGCCAGGAAGCTGGGACGCAGGACGCCTGGGCAAACGCCGAAACGGTTCCCGCTTCTCCCTCGGCCCTCTCGGGCCGCTCGGTTGGCGTGCCGTCTGCCTCTTGCACCGAGGCTCTTCGGGAAAGGGATCTCTCGCCCCACTCGGCGCTGGTTCGATCGCTCGGGGCGTCTGGAACCGTGGAGCTCCCCAAGCCACCCAAGGGCCTCGGCACCACCCCGGAGCGCAACGAGGAGATCCGACGGGAGCTCGCAAGGTTCCGGAAAGTTGGCGACGCCGCACCGTCGCGGCTCGAACCAGCGTCGAGGCGCGTCCCGACGACGGGCGAGCCGCCAGAGACGTCGCTCTCGCTCGGACGACGGTCGCGCTGTCCGGGCCCGGCCCCACCCTCGCTCCTGCCGCCGCTGGGGCGGCGGTCGCCCCGGACGGCCTGGGAGCCGTCGATGGGATCCGTCGAGAGCCCGAGGCTCTGGCTGCTGACGCCGAGGATCTCGGCGGCGACCTCGGCCGCCAGAGCCTCGACCTGTTCTTCGTTGAGCGGATCGACCAGCAGCGACGAGCGCGAGGCCTGTGGCCGAGGGCGCGTGGGGGAGGTCGCGGCCCCGGAGAGGAGTCCCGAAGCTTCTTCGCCCTGAAGGCGCAGCGAAGCGGGCGCCACGGGCCGGCCGCCCCCCCCGTGGCCCAGCGAGCCGCGCAGCGACGAGCCGCTCGCGCGAGGGATCGTGCTGTCGATCGAAGCGTCCACACCACCCTCGGCGAGAGACGAAGAGTCGAGGGAAACCGGGGCGTTTGGGTTTGGAGAGGATGTATCGGCAACGGGAGAGGCGTCGGGGTTGGCACCGGCATTGAGCGTCTTGGAACGGGCTCGTCGTTCGCCCTCGGAAGTTGGCAGAGATGCCGGGGCGGCGGGGTCTGCTTGTCCCGGCGAGAACGACGTTTCGGGCGTTTCCGCCTGCGCCGCCGATGCGGCGAAGAGCGCGGCGACGCGCGACGAACAGTCCCCCCGCTCGCCGGCGCCTCTGATCGATGGAGGGGAAACGGGCCCGCTTGCCTGCGCGTCGACGGTCGCGACCGGTCCGTTCTTCGCCGCGTCGACGGTCGCGACCGGTCCGTTCTTCGCCGCGTCGACGGTCGCGTCGAGTTCGCTCTTGGGCGTCTCGGGAGCGCCTCTCGCGTCGTCGGTCCAGATCGGCGCGTCTTCTCCCGCCACGGGATCCCGCGGGGGATCGTAGGCTGGGAAGACCGCGGGCTGGGTGGGGGCGCCTCCGGCACCCGAGGCACCTCCACCCACGTGGGGAGCGCCGTCCCCCCCCGTTCCCATCGCCGCTCCGCTCGCTCTCTGGGTTTTTCTCCCGAGCCTCACCTCCTCCATGCGTGCCCTGTCGTGGGCATGCCGTCGATCGGCCTCGAGATGTGCCCTTTGCTCCTCTGCGAGCGTCCGCGCGAGCCCAAAGTCGCCAATCTTGACCTGCCAGCCCCGCGACACGAGCACGTTGGGTGACTTGAGGTCGCGGTGCAGGAGGGGCGGCTGGCGCGCGTGCAGGGCGAGCATGCCGCGCGCGATCTGCAACGCGATGCCGCGCGTTGCGCGCGCAGACAGCGCGCCTCGCTGCGCGATGACCGCGTGCAGCGAGCCGCGTGAGAGGTACTCGGTGAGCAGCACAGGACAGGGTGCCGTGGCGTAGCCCACGAGAAGCAGCAGGTTGGGGTGCCGCAGCGTCGCCAGCACGCGGACCTCGCGCAAAAAGCGCGCGCGGCCGACCTCGTCGCGATGCAGAGGCAGCTTGGCCGCGACCAGCGTGCCCCGGTACCGACAGAGGTACACCTCGGCGTACCCGCCCCGAGCCAGCTTGGGACCCAGCAGCACGTCCCTTGCATCCACCTCCCACGCCCCAAGCGACGCGAGACGAGAACGAGACACGTAGCTCGCAAACGAACTCGGAGCAGACTCCAACGACGAAGGAGCGTACAGAAACGAACCGTGCGCCCCAGGGAGAGGAGGAACGGCGCCAGGAACACCAGACCCAGAGGCCGCATGGTAGCCTGAACCGACCGAATAGACCCCACCAGAGCTCGCACCGTCCCGACCGACCCCGGCGCCCACCGCAGGCCAAGGGGGGCCTGGGGGGAGAGCGCCAGAGGCCGGCAGGAGCACGCCGGCAGGACCGTACGCGTACCCGTACGCGTACGCGTACGCGCTCGCCTGCGCGCCGTGCCAGGGGTAGTACAGAGGAGACGAGTAGTACGCCCCGGGAGGGTGGTGAGGCGAGGAAAAGGCAGGGAGCGCGGGGTCAGGTCCGGCCGAGCCGTCCGCGGTCGGGCCAGACGCGCCTCCCCCCTCGGGAACCTTGGAGGAGGGGGGGAAGGCGCGGTGGTGGTACCAGGGCGGGGCCATCCCAGAGGCGGTAGCGCCGGCCGGCGCGGCAGCGCCGCCGAAGACGGTCCCCCGGGAGACCGACGTCCCACGCGCCGCCGCGGCCCTGCCACCTTCGCGCGGCGACGCTTCCAGCGCCACGTCGTCCACGCGACCAGCGACAGTTCCCGGCTGGGCGGTTCCCAGCTGGGCAATTCCCAGCTGGGCAGTTCCCAGCTGGGCGGTTCCTGCCACCTCCCTATTGGTTCTTGGGGTCGGGACCTCGTCGGAGGCGGTCGCAGGAGTGGTGACTGTGGCTGTCGCTTTGCCTGGCGACCAGACAGCCTGTCCGCCTCCCCAGCTGCCTCCGGTGCGGCGCGCGAACGACCCGCGGCGCGAGGGCGCGAGCGCAAAGGCGCCGTCGTCGCCCAAGGGGGACCTCGGACCGTCGCGAGATGCCTCGCCGGCCTCTGGCGCTGCGGCTGCGGCTGCGGCTGCGGCTGCAGTGGTGGCGAGTCCCGAGCTTCGCGGCGGCGAGGCGCCACGAACGAGCGGCGAGGCTGGCCCAGGGGGTTGGCGAGCGGGGGGCGGCGGCGACGGCGGCGGCGAGCCGTGGAGCGTGGGCGGCGACGGCGGCCCGGCCGGGGGCGATCTCGCGAGCCCCGGGACGCCGACCAGGAGCGAGGCCGAGGGCAGCACCGAGCCTCCGGTCAGCGCCGTCGCCGGCCTGGAGCCGGAAACCGGCGCGCCGTTGGAATGGGCGCCCGAACCGGCGGCGCGCTTTGCGACGGCGTAGACGGAGGCTTCGAGGGACGGCGACTCCACGGGCATCCCGGCGCCCCTCGCATCCTCGCCCGCCTCGAGAGCTTGGCTCTGCGCTCGATCGACCGAATCATCGCCGCCAGCTCGATCGACGCCCCTGTCGTCGACAGAGTCGCCGCCAGCTCGATCGTCGACTCGCTCGATCTCCCGCGTTCCCGGTCGGGTCTCTTGTCCTCGGTCGGGAATTCGCGCGTCTGCCTCAAAGGGGCGGCGCTGCCCGGGCGCGAGCGAGCCTCTGGGCGAGGGCGCTCGCGAGCCGCCCGCGGCGACCCGGGGAGAGCGCGACCGTGCGCCAGGTGAAACGGGCGCCCCGCCCGGAGCGCCCCGCCAGGGCTGGGGGTCGCAGCCTCTCCGGTCCGGCGGGGCGCCGAGGTCGCTGCGCTCGTCGTCCGAGTCGCAGCTGACGTCAGCTTCGCGCACGGCGCGCTCGACCTCGGCCAAGTAGGCCTCGAATGCGCCGGGCGCGCTGCCCGGATCGGCGCCGGGCGGCATGAAGGCCGCGTCCGGAGGAAGAGGCAGAGGCTCCGGTGCGGGAGCGACAGCAGCGTACAGGTGCGGGGAAAGGGGAGCGTGTGGAGAAACGTCGCCGACGCGAGGAGAACCCCGAGGGATCACACCAGGCATATAGGGCGACACAAAAGACGTATGCGGAGAGACCGCATGCGGAGGGAGCGGGTGTGTCGCCACAGCGTGGGGGGGGGGGGGGCGTCGCCACCATCGCCTGCGGAGAAATCGGTTGCGTCGCCACCATCGGGTGCGGAGAAATGGGCTGTGCCGCCACCATCGCCTGCGGAGAAATCGGTTGCGTCGCCACCATCGGGTGCGGAGAAATGGGCTGTGCCGCCACCATCGGGTGCGGGGAAATCGGTTGCGTCGCCACCATCGGGTGCGGAGAAATGGGTTGTGCCACCACCATCGCGTGCGGAGAAATCGGTTGCGTCACCACCATCGGGTGCGGAGAAATGGGCTGCGTCGTCACCATTGTGGGCGGAGAAATGGGCTGTGCCACCCCCGTGGGTGGCGGAAAGCCCGCCTGCCAGTGCGGTCCTGAGGGCGGCACGCCTGCAGCACCCCCCGGGGGGCCGGGCCAGCCCCCCGGGGGCTGCGCGACCCACTGCGCTTGGTGGGGCTGGTCGGTGTTTGCAGCGGCCCACTGCGCGTCCATGCCCCTCGGAGCCCGCGCCAGGGGACTCGAGCCGCGCCTCGGGTCTGGAGGTCCCAAGGGTGGGTGCCAGGACGAGCTGGCGGCCCGAGGCGGCTGTGGCGGGCCGTAGGCTCCACCGCTCCCGCCCCCGGCGCTGCTGCCGCCTCCTCGAACGGCCCTGGAGGCGTCTCGACTGATCGCTTCAGCGCCGTCTTCCTCTCGGAAGCGGCGAATGTCATGGGTGCTGCCTTCGGAGCGAGGCCGGATGCGGGGGAGGCTCTGCAAGCCCACCAGCAGCTCGTCGCTGCCTTCGGCCGCCGGAACGCCAGACTGATCCGAAACGCGAGCTGCCGGAGAGACACCCGACGCCTCCTCGGCGGGGGCAGGTCGCGACGCGCGAGCAACGGTGGTGGCAGACGGAAGTGAAAAAGTAGACGCAGGCGCGGATGGCAAGTCACCTGGTGCTGCTGCACGCTCCGATGCGCTTTTCCGCTCCGCGGCACTCGACACCGCCCAGTCGCGGAGATGCGTCGGCTGCGTCGGCTGCGTCGGCTGCGTCGGCTGCGTCGGCTGCGTCGGCTGCGTCGGCTGCGTCGGCTGCGTCGGCCGGGCCCCGAGGCCCCCACCACCGACGGCTAGGGGAGATGTGGCCCGGGCAGCTCTGGGGTTCCTGTGCCCCCCCGCCGCAGAATCAAAGGCGACGGCACTTGCGACGTCGCTTGCGGCGCCTCCGCCTCTCGCGCTGGCGCCTCTGGCGGGCGTTTCGACCCCCTCGCCCGCGTCGGCGTCCGAGGGTACCGAGGCGAGCGACACGCCTGTGAGCGTGGGCGCCGATCCGAGCGTTCCCGCCGACTGCGTCGAGGTGGTGCCCAGCGTTCCGGCCGACCGCAGGGACGCAGACTGCGGCGGCGGTGAGCTGCTCGAAGGCCCCGAAGCCGGCGCCAAAGGGGGAGCCGCCGGAACGGAGGCTGCGCCTTCGCCTGTGCCCGCTCCCGCCGTCGCAGGGGGCATGGCCGAGGGGCGATGCGCCGACCGTGGCGGAGAGAGCGACGCCGGGAGCGCGGCGGGAGCTTCGCCGCCGCCTGACGGAGGCGCTCCCTCGGCCTGGCCGAGAGGCCCGTCGGGGGGCGGGGACGACCCCGGGAGGGGCGCGGCGCCCTGCGACGGTCCCGAGCCGCCTGCAGCGGCGCCACGTTTGTAGGCATGCATCGGGGGAAGCGAGGCCGAGCAGGGCGAGGCCGAGGAGGGCGAGGTCTCGCCTCTGCCGCTGTCCCTGGCGGATTTGGCGGGTGCCACGCCCGAGGCGACGGAGACGGAGCCTGGCCCCGGCCCCGGCGCCGCGGCGAGACCGCACTCGGATATGGAGATGGAAGACCGTGAGACGACGCTGTGCGGAGGGGCCGCGCCCCCCCGAACGCCCCCGCCCGCGCCCGTGCTGCGGCTGGCGCCAGAGGTGCGGCCAGAGCCGCCCGCGGCGGCTCGTCCTCTGGCGGCGGAGCCGAAGAGTTGCACCGACACCGAGGTGTGCTGCGTGGGCGTCGAGCCGTCCCCCGAGGCGATCGACGTGGATAGCGGCGTCGAGATCGACGAGCTCGACGCGTCCGACGCAGACTCGTCGGGCGACGTCGAGGTCGAGGTCGAGGTCGAGGTCGAGGTCGAGGTCGAGGGCGACGTCGCCGACGTTCCCTCGCTCGAAGGGTCGTCGGCGTCGGCGCCGATCGTCCAGGTGCAGTCGTGTGAACGACTCGCGCCGTCCATCGTCGATGATGCGGGGAACGACGACGTCGTTGCCGTCACCGTCGTCGTCGGCGGCGCCGAGAGGGGTGGCAACGACGTCGTCACAGGGGCCGTCGAGGGTGCCGTCGAGGCGCCGAGACGCGGGGAGGCCTTGGCCGTCAAGCTTCGGTCAGCGGCGGTCAGAGACGCCGACGAGGGAGGATCCGACCACGTCGCGCGCGACGCAGATACGGACGTGGACGCGAACGTGGCGAGGTCGCCGCCGGCGCCGCCGGCAACCGCAGACCCCCCACGAGGGGGCTGCGGGTTTCTTGCCGCGGAAAATGCACCTCCAGCCAGTCGGCCCCGGAGCGGGGTCGACGCCGAGTCGAACGTGCGCGTGGTGCTGAGAGCGGTCGCGTTCGCGTCGGACGCAGGCATCGGGCGCACCGCAGCCGGCCCCGTTTTCGCGCCTGCGCGCGACGCCGATGCGGCCGCTCCCGCCCCGGGGCCGGCGAGCTTGCCCCGGGTCGTCGGAAGAGGTCCAGAGACGGACGCGTCCGCAGAGACCGGCTCTCGCCGCGACCCGGCCGGGCGGCCTCGGGACGCCTCTGACCGCCCAGCGGCCGCGCGGGACGGCGGCGCCGCCGCCGGCGCCGCCTCGTCTGCTGCCGCGGAGCCGTCGACGCTCGCCCGGCCGGCCTGCGCCGGCCTCGCCTCGCCGGCAGCGACGCCGGACGGAGACCGCGCCTCGTTCTGATCTTGATCTCGCGTTTCCTGGATGCTGGCGTTCCCGCCGCGCGCCCCGGCGGCCGCGCGCGACGGCGACATGCGACCTGGAGGAAGCGCCGAGGCGGCGCCCTTTGGGAGAGCCTCGAGAGCCTCTCCGGTGGCCAGAACACGCACGTCCCCAGCGATCTGGGCTGCCGAGAAATCGCGGGGGGCTGCGATCTGGGTTGCCGAGGGATCGCGAGGGGCTGCGATCTGCGCGCCGAGGGATGTAGAGGCTGCGGGAGGAGATCCGACCCCGGTCCCACCGCCGCCGCCTCTCGCAGGCGAGGGTGCTTCGGCGGGCGGCGGGGCAAAGGCACCTGCGGCGGCCGCGGAGACGGCGGCGCCGGAACGGGCGGCCGCCGAGACGGGTGGCGCCTGAGCGCTGCCTCCAGCGGCGTCACCACCGATGGCTGGAGAGCGTTCGCTTCGGCAGAGCTGCGCGCCTCCCGCTGCCTGCGGCGTCGGTTCCTCGGAAGCCGGTGGCGCTGAGACGGGCTTGACCGGCCGGCCCTCGGCTGGGGGGACCGGCCGACCGCCTGCGCCCGTGTCCCCCGCTTCCAGCGGTCCGCGGGCCGCATCGCGTTCGGCCCGCGTTTCCGCGTTTGCCTTCGGAGAGGCCTCGAGCGAGTCGAGGGGGTCGGCTTCGGGACTCGCAGGCCCGGCCGCCCAGAACCGCGCGATCGGGTCGGCGGCGTCGGGCCGTGCGGCTTCCTCGCGAGCCCTGCGCGTCAGCTTGAGGGCCGTGGACGACAGGCGAATCAGCTTGCGGCCCGAGGGCGAGACGGATGAGGCCGACGCCGCAGGAGGGGCCCGGGCGGCGACACGAGCGCGAGAGGGCCCGTGGGATGCCGAAAAGCCAGGGGCCGACGTCGCCTCTTCCCGCGACGGCTCGGCGCGGGACGAGGGAGACGGCCCGGCGGGGGCCCTCGACGCGCCGCGGGGCGAGGAGATGGCTCTGGTCGACGACGGAGCAGCAGGCGCGGGCGCGGGCGCAGGCGCGAGTGCGGGCGCAGGCGCAGGCGCGGGTGTGGGCGCAGGCGCAGGCGCAGGCGCAGGCGCAGGCGCGGGCGCGGGCGCAGGCGCAGGCGCAGGCGCAGGCGCAGGCGCGGGCGAGGGCGAGGGCGCAGCGCCGCCGCCGAGGCTCTGCGAAAGAACCTCATCAGGAAACGCTGCGACACTCTCGGCCTCCCCCCGAGGCTGGGCGCGACCTGCGCGGCCGACCCGCCCGCTCCCCTCGCCGAGGTCGTCGGGAAAGGCGGCCTTGCCTCCGACAAACTCCACTCGCGGCGGCGAGACGAGGCCGCTCCTCGCCTCGACGGCTCTTTCGGCCAACATGGGAAAGCCCAACGAGCCCTGGCGGCGGGCCTCGACCAGCGAGGACGAGAGCGCGAGCCGGGTCGGGCGGCGGCCGGCGCCCCCGCCGCCCAGCGGCGCAAGGTCGACGGCCGCCGGCTGCGGCCCGGGTCCTGCGGCGCGATGCGAGAAATTGGTCGGTCCGGCGGCGCCGGAAAACGACGACTCGGCCGTCGAATCGCTTTCCTCGTTCGCGATGGCGCCGGTGCCCGCGGTCGTGTCGGCAGAGGTCTCGCCCGCGGCGGTTGCGGCCGCCGCCCGGCCGCGGGCGTCGCCGCCTGCGTCGGCGCCTGCGCCGGCGCCTGCGCCGCCTCTGCTGCCGGCGGTGCCCGTCGGCGCGAGCGTGGCCGACAGCGTCACGGCAGAGGACGCCGAGACGGCCGCCGCGCTCTCGCGCGAGAAGCCGGGCGAGGTCACGCGGCCCCCGAGCGCGTGCGTCGCGAGCGGCGAATCGGCCCGCCCGACCGAGCTGGCGACGCGGCCGCCGACCGTCGACGCCGTCGAGTCGCGCACCGCCTGCCCCGAAGAGCCCCCCTGGTCGTCGCCCGTGCGGGTCTTCGTCGTGGAGGACGTCGACGCCGACGGCATCCACAGAGCAGGCAGAGGAAGCGCCACACCCGCAGTGGGGAGGGACTCGGACGGACACGCACAACCCCCGCCGGTGGCAGCGGCATCTGCGAATGGAGGAGGGGCGGAATTCTCGTTTATACCGGCGTTGGGAAGATAGCGAGGAGATGCGACCGGAGCGTCTTCGGCGGCAGCAGCCGTCACGGACGGGGAAAAGGGAGAGCAAGGCTCCCGGTCAGAGGTGCCCGGCAGGGACGGCTTGTCGGACGCATCGACGCTTTCGGCGCCGCCACACGCGCCTCGCGCGTCGACTTGCTTGGCCTGATCGTGCGCGTCGTGAGCGCTGGGATTTTCGCGCTGATCACGCGCCTCTTGCGCGCCAACATCCCTGCCCCTCGAGGCCGTCCGGGGCGCGGCGTGCCCAGGGGAGTCGACCGCCTCGCCGGGTTCCGCTCGCCCGTCCGAAAGATCGTTCTGGCCGTCCTGCCCCTCCTCGTCGCGCTCGTCGCCGCCCAGGACAACGGCCCGGCCCGGCGCCTCCCTCGCAAGGGGCGAGCCGACGCCGTGCGGCAACCCGACGCCGAGCGCGTCCGTCGCGCCAGCTCTCGGCAACGAGGCTCCGCCGAGCGCGTCCGTCGCGCCGGCTCTCGGCGACGAGGCGCCGCGGATGATTTCGTCCGAGGACGCTTGTGAGGTGTGGCGCTGCGGCGAGGGCGGCGGAAGCGCCAAGGCCGCGGGCCAGGATGGAGAGTGGTGGGAGTTTGCTCGCACAAAGGCGGGGGCCTGAACCTGCGGCGAGCGCGTCCCCCCCGGTCCTTGGCCAGCGTTGGCACCGATGGTGGCGAAATCGGATCCGAGCGCTGCCGGCGAGAGCGGCGAGGCCGGGCGCGAGGATGAGAGCGAGAGTCGCCGCGGCAGCGGGGACGTGACTCGCGCGACCACGTGGCGGCTGCGATGCGCCGAGGCGGCGGCCGCGCCCGTCGCGCCGCCGCTGCTGAGCGAGGCGAGCGGCGGGGGCTGCGAGCCCGGGACGGTCGTGGGCGGCGCGTAGACGCCCCCCGCGGACGCGTGCGCGACCAGTCCCTCGGAGCGCGGCCAGCCGCCCTGCGCGCCCCCGGGTGCGGAGGCGACGCCGCCAAAGGTGCCCGCGTTGGTGCCCGACGCGCCTTGGGCACCAAAGGCGGTGCCTCCGGCCTGCGGCGCTGGCGTGCCCCATCCGACGGAGCCGGCGTCGGTGCCCCAGGAGCTTTCCTGCCCCGGCGCCGTGGTCGTGCGTCCCGTGCGGGTGGAGACTTCGCGGGCGACGCCCTTGAACCAGGCCGAGCCCGAGGCCCAAGCCTTGGCGGCGCTGGCCTTGACCGCGGCGGCGGCCTCCTTGGCGCGCTCTTGCGCGGTGCCGGCGTGCGCGCGCTCGAGCTCGCGCAGCGCGGCTTCCTGCTGCTCGAGAATGCCCAGCGAGGAAACCGAGGCCGCCGCCCCTGCCGGAGGCGTGAGGGCCGCGTGCAGCGGCGACACGGGCTGCGGGGGCGGCGACGTCGGCCTCGAGCCGACGCCGTGCGTCGACAGCGTCTGCACCGACGACACCGACCGCGCGTGCCGGTGCTGCGCCGACTGGCGAACAGGCTGCCCAGAGGAGATGGGTTGGGCGGGAAGAGCCGCGGGCGAGCCCACGCCAAAGGCACCCGCCGCCTCGCCGTAGGACGGCGGCGGCGGCGAGGGCGGCATCGCGACCGCGACCCCAGCGCCCCCCGCGACCCCAGCGCCGGCGCGCGGGGCCTCAGGCCACGCGGGCGCGGCCGCGTGGTGGTGCACGACGTCGGGCGAAAAGGCGCGCCCCAGCGCTGCCGATGGCTGCTGAGCGAGCGCGTCGCTGAAAAAGGGGACGTGCGTCTGGGAGGATGTTGCGACGGCGCCCCGCCGACGCCCCGCGAGCGGCGAGCCGCGGGTCGGCGAGTTGCTGGCGGTCGACCCGGCGCCGCGCTGCAGCTGCTGCTGCTGCCGCTGCTGCTTCTGCCGATCAAATGACCCGGATCGCGAAAGCCCAGGGCGGACGCGAAGTCCAGCGAGCGAGGCGACGAGGTTTTCGGGCTCGTCCGAGAGGGCATGTCGCAGGGGCTTGGTCGGGGCGGGGGCGCCCCAGCCCAGGAGGTCGGAGGTTTCCGGCCCGACCTCGAGCAGCGACAAAGTGCCGGCGTCGTCCTGCAGACTCGCCTCGGCGATGAGAGGGCCGTCGTACGCGCCGCCAAAGGCGTCCGCCGCCGGGGGCTGCGCGACGCGCGGCCCGCCGGACGACGCCGAGGACGCGGCGCCGCGGGAGCCGTAGCCCAGCGAAGTCGTCGAGGACGCGTGCGGCATGCCGAAGAACGCAGCAGTGTCCGGCGAAAACGTCCGCGGAACCGAGCCGAACGACGCCTGCGCCTGCGCTTGGGCGAGCGGGTCGGCGAGGGACGGCGCCGGCGTGAACGTCTCGTGAGCCTGCCGAGACGGTGGAGGCGACGTGCCGGCCTGCGACGCTCGTGGGGCGCGCAGAGGCGCGAACGTGTCCTCGGGCGCCACGAACGGATCCAGCAGCGACGAGGAGGCGTGCGCAGAGCCAGCGGCGCGGAGCGCGCCGGACGACGCCGAGGAGGAGGACGACGAGGCCAAGGAGGACGAAGAGGACGAGTCCGAAGACGAAGAGGCGGCGGCGGCAGCCTCGCTGCGAGCGGCGGCGTTCACACCAGCGCCAGCACCAGCGCCAGCGCCAGCGCCGGCGCCGGCGCCGGCGCCGGCGCCCGTTGCTCGCGCCGTCTGCTGGGCGTGCATGGGCCTCTGGGCGGCCTTGCTCGAGGCGCCACCGACGAGGTCGGCGAATGAGTCGAGACCGGCGGCACCCTTGCCGCCGAGCAGCGGCGCGTCGGAGGCCTCGCGCAAGCCGTGGTGAACAGATCCGAGCGAGCCGCGCGAAGCAGAGGTCGCGAGCATCGGCCCCCCAACGAGGACGGAGCGAGACGAAGGCGTCGATGAAAGCACAGAGGCAGGCGCGGGAGGGAGGCCCGTCGAAACACCCCGACCGCCAGACCGAGCACCGGGCGAAGCGGCCGCCATGGGCTGTCCCCGTGGCTCGGAAAAGAGACCAAACTCGTCCGCGCTTGCAAGAGACCGACCAGCGCTGCAAATGGAGGAAACGGGAAATTGACGATTGTCAAAAACGGAAACGACATAACAAAAGGAAGGAACGAACGCAACGCAAGACAAGATTGCAAGAAGACAACAACAAAAAAAAGCAAGCTGGGAGACGCGCCGTGCAGCGACCGACGGCAAGACCCCTCGTCTTGTCCACCTCCGTACCGACGCCTTTTCTTTTCGTCGACGGGGCCACAGACACGTCAAAATTGACCCATCGCCGCCATGACGCGTCTCCGGTGTCCAGAACGCTCCGCTTTCGAACGCTCCGCGTCAGGAGCCCCCCCCCCCCCTTTTCTCCTCTTTTCTCTCGACCTTTTCGGCCTCGGCCGCGTCCCCCACCAACCGCGCGGCGGTGGACTTCGCCCGTGGGTCGCCCCACTCCGGCTCCCCCACCTCGAGCAACCCCCAGGTCCCGCTCCCGATGCCACCTCGCCCGCACCACCGATCTCCTCAACGTCCCCGCCCACCGCCACACGCGGCGAGCGCAAGCCGCGCGTGCCACCCGCACCCTCCGGGCGCTGGGACACCGCGGCAGGGCGCGCACAACGATCGCGCAGAGGCGCAAACTCGACGAGCGATCCGAACGCACCTCGTGGTCGGCAGCGGAGATCCGTTGAGGCCCACCCCCGTGGGGCGAGCCGCTGGAACGTCTGCCCGCCGGGTCGGGGCGGTCGCCCAGCCGGGAGACGCGTGGGTCTCGCGCGCGCCCGGGCCGGAGGAGACCGAAGGCGCCGAGCGACGCGCGGGGGCCGCCGAGCCGGACGAGGAGGGCGTGCAATCGACGATGGCGGCCGACGCAGACGGCTTGGTCTTTTTCATATCCATCATGGTCTTGGGGCGGGACAGCGCAGCGCCCTCGAGGCCCCCAAAGCCCGAGAGCAGGCCGTTGAGGGCATCCTGCCCGCCGTTGCCCTGCATCCCGCCGGGTGATCAGCGCGCATCAACCGGCCGATGTCACCAGATTGCCTCGGACTGAGAGCCGCCAGGGAGAAACACGCCCGTTGGCGCAGTTTGGATCTGCCCCCGCGACGTTTACGATTCAGCGAGGGCACCCCCTGCGACCTCCCGTGGAGCGCGCTGGCGAAAGGAGCGAGGCGGTAGGAGGGGCTGGAGCCGGGGGGGGCAAGAGGGCACCCTCCCGCGCCCTCGGTCCTCCCGCCACCGCCGCGCGCCCTCCGAGGCCTCTAAGAAGGCAGCCTCGGGCTCGAATCTCGGTCGACATTCCCCCGGTTTCCGATGCGTCGTGGGTTTGTATCCTTTTCGAGTCTACGCGCGAACGCGCCAAGGACCGCACGTGCCTGTGATCGCCGCGGCCTTTCGCGTTCCTCGTTGCCTCGCGGCCGTCGCGCGCGCGCGCGCGCGCGCGACTGCCGCGGTCCGACGCGCGCCCGTTCCTCGCCGCAGAGAGGAAAATTCGTCTCAGAGGCGACCGCCGGACGGAGCGGGCAGACGACGCAGGGAAGGAAAAACAAGGGGAGAGGGGAAACGCTCGCGAGGGGAGAACGGAACAAAGAGAGCGAAAACGCGAAAACGCGAAAAAGCGAAATCGAAAACGGAGAGCACGCAAGGTCGACGAAGAAAGCACACGTGCGACAGCGTGCAAAAAATGGAAAAAGCCGATTTGCGGGAGCGAGAAGGAAATTGCAGAAAAGACGCAAAGAGGACGGGATCAAAAGGAAGATGGCAAAAAGCAAAAAACAAAAAAAAAAGGCGATGGAAGTCTAGGAGACAAAGGGGTGGAAGAGGCGAGGTTTGAGCGTGCGTGTGAGCACGTGCGAAAGCCGGCCGGGTCCACTCGACTCTAGATGGCATCCTTGTGCCTTGTCAAAAAGTCTGGATCGGCCTTGAGCCTTCGCTCGATGCGCGCAAACCAGTGGTCGAGCACGTTGGTCGGGACCAAGAGCTTGTCCGAGCCGACGCCCTGCACGCCCCCAAAAGACTGCATGAAATTGAACAGGTCCAGCCCAACGCGCCTACAAAACTCCTCCTTGGCTCCAATCTTCGACCCCTCTTTCTGCGCGACCTCGGCCGCCGGCTCGATCGACACGCCGATTTGCGCAAACCCGGGCGACAGGGGCATGCCGGGCTGCGGCGTCGGCCAGGACAGCGGGAAGACGTCGCTTGGGTGCGTCTGCGTCACGGCGCCGCGGTACGACCACCCCCCGCCGCCAATCGACACGTACAGAGCCAACGCAGCATCCGCGGGAAGGGATGACGGGTCCACCAGGAATAGAGAAACTTCCTTTAGATCCGAGTAACCGGCCGCAACCAGCGCGGTAGCGTCCAGAACCTTCAGCAAGGGTCGGAAGAGGGGGAGGGGGAGAAACGGGGCAACGGAAAACGGGTGAGGTCTGGGGTGACGCGCGTCGCGAAAAGAGGCACCACCCGAATGCAAGCGCCCGAAGAACGCCAGCAATAGTAAAAAGAAAAGCTGCCGCCGGCTCCTCCTCCCTTCACCTCGTCCGCCGAAACTCCCCGCCCCTTCTCGCATCTCCTCTCCACCCCTTCCCTGCACCCCGCCCCGGCTCGACGTTTCGGCGATCGCGCGCCCCGGAATGCGCCGCGATGCAACGCGCGGCTCCGCAGCAGACACCCTCAAGGAAAACCAGGAGTCTCGCGATCCCGCGAGGAACGCACCCAGTGCGTTGGATCCGACTGCTGAAACGAAGCGTCCAGTACCGGCCCCGTGTGCCCCACGAAGAGGACGCCGAAACTGCCCGCCATCGCGTGGCCGACCGGCGCCCACGCGACTCGTCAGATGCCCACGAATGCAGCGAAACGCGCGGAAAAAACGGGATCGCGAGCCGAGACGAACTCGCGACGGCCGCGAGGCGCGGCATTGGGCGCGCGCCGGGTCCCCGGCCCGGCGCGCGCGCCAGACGCCGTCTGCGACGCCACGCGAGACGCCGGCCGTGACGCCGCACGCGCGGCGGCCGCCGCCGCGCCTCCGCGCCCCCACGGGTGCCCGCTCGCCGGCGCCCCTCTTCCCTTTGAACGTTTGGTTCGATTTGTGCGGCTTGGGTAGGCGTGATGGTCTCGCTTCGCGCCGCCCCGGCCGGCCTTCGGCCGTCGGTCGTCCCGCCGACGGCGCGCCCCAGCAGCGCCGTTCGTTCCGTGCGCGGTTTGGCAATCCGCGCGCCGCTGGCTCGCGTTGCGGCGCCGTCCAGGTCTTCTCTCACGTGCGTTTTGACTAGGCAGCTGGCGTCCGCGGCGCCGTCGCGGATGTTGCCAGGGTGCAGGCCGCCCGAGCCTCGGAAGAGCGGTGGAGCGGCCAAAGGCGGCGAGAGCCGGTGGAGACCCTCCCCGGAGGTTTGGAGAGAGCGTGGGGTAAGGGAGGAGAGGGGTGGGGTGAGGGGTGAGGAGAGCAAGTGGGGTGCGGCGGGTCGTGCAACGGGCGTTCTTCACGCGCGGTCGGTTTCATCGTCTCTTCTTTGCGTCGATTCCCCGCGCATGTGTGCGATCTCATTGCGTCTCCTCTTGTGCGCCGCCTCTCCTCCTCCCCCTCGCAGCTCTTCTTCGCCGTCTTTGGCGCCCGCGCCCGCGCTGTCCGCCTCGCTGCGTCCCCTGCTCCCCGTCCGCTCGGCGCGTCCCTCGCTGCCGTGCCCCCGCGCGACGGGTTTTCCTGCGGATCCTTCGGACCTTCCCTCTGGCGGACGGCGCGCGACGGAGGGCGGCGCCGCCGGCTCTGGCTCGTCGGCCCCCCCCTCGACGTCGGGCCCGACCGCTCCGGCCCCTCGCTCTCGGCTCTCCGTGGTGTGCGACGCGCTGACGGTGCTCTTCCCTCTTTGGGCGGTGCTGGGCGTGGGTCTTGCGTACGTGTACCCTCCCTCGTACGCGTTCATGCTTCGCGGCAATGCAAACTCTCGCTTTGAGTTTGTGCTTGGCCTGTTGATGCTTTCGATGGGCGTGACGCTGAGCACGCGCGACCTCAAGGCGTGTTTGGCTCGTCCCGTGCCCATTTTGGCCGGGATCGTGGCCAAGTACACGATCATGCCCGGGCTCGCGGTGGCGGTGGCCAAGGTGGCTCGCCTGCCGCCCGCGCTGGCCACTGGCCTCATCCTGCTGGGGTGCTGCCCTGCCGGGCAGGCCAGCAACGTCACGAGCCTGATCGGGCACGGCGACGTGGCCCTGAGCGTGCTCATGACCGCCGTCTCGACGCTGAGCGCGGCCGTGGTGACGCCGCTGCTGTCCGCCAAGCTGGTCGGGAAGATGATCCCCGTCTCGGCGTGGGCGCTCGCAAAGTCGACCGCGCGCCTCGTGCTCGTGCCCACGCTGCTCGGCATCGCGCTCAACGAGCTCTTCCCGCGCGCCATGCGTCGCGTCAAGGACGTCATGCCCGTCATCGCCTGCTTCTTGACCGTCCTCGTCATCGGCACGCCCGTGTCGCGTCTGACGGACGTGATCACCTCGCACGGCTTTGCCATGGCAAAGTACTCGACCGCGCTTCACGTCCTCGCCTACTTTTTCGGCTACCTCGCCGCGCGACTCGTCGGATTCAGAGAACGCACCGCGAGAACCATCTCCATGCAGACGGGCATGCAGTCGGCGGCCATCGGCTACGCGCTCTCGACCGCGCACTTTTCAGACCCCCTCGTGGCAGTGCCCTCGGGCATCTCCATCGCACTCATGGTCTGGGTCGGAGCCACGCTCGCAGTGATCTGGCGACAGTTCCCCATCGACGACGGATTCGAAAAGGACGACTAGAGCACACACGCAAAAGGAGAGAAAAGGGGGGGGGGAGGAGGGGGAAGACACCGAGGCGGACGAAACGTCCGCCAACGTCCTCCCCGCACACACGCCCATCCAGCACCAGGTCAAAGGACCCCTCTCCCCGCGCGCCTCGAGGCTCGTTTCCTCCTCGTTTTCTCGAGCCTTCTCCCCCTTGCGAACGGCCGTCCCCCTCTCCGACCTCTCCAACCCTCGCACTCTCCCTCTTTCCTCCCGGAGCCCATTCGCCTACTCAAACCGCAACTCCGCATCCATCCCACACCTCTTGGTGTTCTCTTGTCACCTCCCTAAGCATTCTTCCCCCCCTCTCCCCCCCCCCCCCCCCACAACATCAGCCTCCGCTCCTCCTTCTCTTCGCCGCCTCCCCTCTCTGCCGTCGTTCTTCGTCTCTTTTTTCACCCGTTGTTCTTTTTTTGTCTCCCTCCCGTCCCCCTGTGCCCCCCCGCGTTCGTTCCGCCAGCACCCTCTTGCGTCCCTATTCCCTTTCGCACACCTTTTTCCCCGAAGCGTCGGGTGGCGTCTGAGATGCTCTCTGCTCGCGCTCTATGTTGCTACGCTTTCGTTTTGAGTCGCGTAGAAGGTCACATGTGGAGAGATACAGGCGTGCGCAGGAAAAAAAAGGGCGCGAACGGGTGCGGAAGGAGCAGGGCCGCGTCTTGATCGGGCAAGCTTCGTGCGGAAAGAGCAAGGACGCGCCGTGATTGGAAAGGCCTTGCGCCTCGCCTGGCTTGCCTCTGCAGCCCGACCGAGGGAAAGCGCAATTGCGAAGAGCGCATGCAACTCATGTGGGTCCTTGTGGGGACCCAGTGGGACGGCAAACGAGACTGGAGAATCGCACACATCGTCTCGTTCCCAGGCGCAGTTCGCTCCGTGCTCTCTCTCCGCAGTTCCAGCCGTCAGAGCCGTTCCTCTAGACGTCGCATCGATCCGCCGTCCCACTCCGAGCTCGTCCGCCCCTCCAGCCCCCTCCGCCGCTTTTCCTGTGTCTTTCTACTCCAGTCTTTTTTTTTTCTTTTTTTTTTTGCTGTTTTTTTTTCCTCCATTTCTAGCGCAGTGGATTGGAGAGGAGCGCACGACAGCCTGCCTTGCGATCCGACGGGCGCCTGGCGTCCGCCGGTGCGTCCTGCTCTCGGCTCCCGCTCCTCTCAGCCATCGTCCTCCTGCCCAGAGGTCTCCGTGCGTTTTCTCGGTGCTGCTGCGGTCGACATGCGTGCGTAAGTGCGCGTAGGTGCGCGTAGGTGAGCGTAGATGCGTGTAAAGATGTGTGAGGGAGAGTGAAAGAGAGAAGGGGGAGAGGAGAAGGGAGCGGTAGAGAGAGGGGAGGGGGAGACGAGGGGGAGAGGAAGAGCAAGCGCGAGAGAGCGGGGAGCAGTGCAGAGTAGAGCAGAGGAGAGGAGGGAGCGGAGCAGAGCGATGGAAATGGGGGAAACGCTTTCGTTCAGAAAGGCCGTCTGCTCTCTTCGAAATGACCTGGGATGGCGGAGAACCTCCTGAATCCGAATTTCCACGAAGTGGATTTCCAATTTCCACGAATTTCCGCGGGGCCGGGCCGAAGATTTGACTTTTCTCCTCGGTCTCAGGCCGCCGTTTCTGCCGCTCTCCTTCTCCTTCTCGCTCTACCGCCCTCGTTCTCTTTTCCTGAACGTTCCTCAGGACTTGCTACTTTTGCGCGTGGCCCTGCTGCGCGCAAAGGCGATGGCTGCTCCTGCTGCGAGCGCGGCGCCGACCACGCGGAGCGCGAGGCGGGCGTGGTGCTTGTCCTCGGTGCTTGCGTCCTGGGGGGCGGCTCCCTCGGCGTCCTGCACGGCTGCCTCGGGCGCGCCCGGGAGAGCTGCGTCGACGTAGCCGGGACACAGGTAGTTGAACGAAAGGCTCACGTACCCCATGTCCTCCTGCGAACCCGCGCGGAAGAGGTCGAACGACTTTTCCAGCGGAACGGCCTCGAACAGCTCGGACATGTAGACGCCACACGCCGCGATCACCTGCGAAGGCTCCTCGGGAACAGGACGGTGACACAACATGATGCGAAGCTCGTGCGCATCCGGAGGAACCTCACTGGGCATGCGAGAGAGAGGATGAAGAAGAGGGAGGGGGAGAGAGGAGGAGCGTGAGAGGAATGGGTGAAAGGGAGGCGAGAGGAGAGACGAGCAGGTGTTGGAGCGAGCCGGCGACGAGAAGAAAAAAAAAAACAAGACCAAGAAAAACGATTCCTCGTCCTCCTCCCCCGTCGGCTCGGTGGGGGAGAGGGACAAAGCCCTCTCCTTTTCCCGCGCCGATGACAAAGCCACCACAGAGATCACTAGACACCTCGCGTTTACCTCCACTCCCGCTTCCGTCCTCGATTTCATCTCCATCGCCACTTCTCTCCCCGCTTGTGCAACTTCCAAGGAAAGCCTAGGCCATTTAAGCGAGCATGCGGTCGCGGTCGCCTCGCACGGCGCTCGCAAGCCGATGGTTCGCCACTCTTGTTTCCTGTCCGTCGCAGCTCGAGAAAAAGAAAAAAACGCCCCGCTACCTTCTTCCCGCCACCGCCTCGGCCGCCCCTGCCCACGCACAGGACCAGCTGCTCCTCCCAGGAGACAAAGTCGTCGATCACAGGCTTGGTCGACGTCTGGACCTGCGGCGAAAAGAAAGCGCAAACGACGAGTGACGCACGAGGAAAGCGGCGAAAAATCCAGAAACGCAAATAGAGCCCCGACCCTAGACGCGCTGAACCGTGGACGTTTGGTAGACCCCTCGCAAAGCCATCGGCGGGCAGACCCCTGGATGGCTCGGTTTCCGACCCCACGTGCCCATAGAACAGCGTCGAATCGCGTTCAAGCGCCTCGAAGGAAAACTCGCGCGGCAGGGATACAGCAAACGTCTCTTTGCACGTCTCACACGAGCGACCTGCATCTCTCTGTGTTGCCGCAGCTCCCTCCACTCTTCGGCAGCGCTCCACCCGCGTCCCAAACGCTTCACCGCCACCCCGCCCTCCGTGCCCCTTCTCCTCCTCCTGCTGCGTGCTCCCCGGACGCACCCTGATCCGGCACTTGTTCTGCGCGGTTTCGAGTGCACCCGAGAGGACCCGTGCGCTCGGGCATTGCGCGCACCCCGCAGAAAAGCGTCGCGGACGTCCTCATTCCAGGCCCGGACGCCATTTTGTCCCAGGCCCACGGCCTCGATAGCCTTGACGACCAGGTAGCCGCGGGGCTCGTCGGTCGGCAGCCCCATTGCGCCGCTGCACAATTCAAAGGCAGAACCGGCCAGATGAAGCCGCGTCGCGCGTCCCGCTGTGTTGGCCCACAGAGGACCGACCGGGGAAGGCCGGGGGCAACCCGACCTTCCCGCGCTCGGTCGACACCCTCCCCTCTTCCCCCCAGCTTGGCGCCACGCGGGCCGTCCATCGCTCGTCCGGCGACCGAGGCAGAGATGCCTTGCCCCACGAGGGGCCATACGGAGTGTGCTACCGCTCGGGGGGGTGCAGATCGGCACACAGGCGGCGCAAATGCAAAGAAAGGCGCGGGCGAGGGCGAGGAACAGAGTGGGGAAGTTGAGACGCTGGTCGGCGGTGTGCCGAGTGGCTGTCCTTCGGACGTGCGGGGGGGGGGACGCGCAGGCCGAAGGCCGCATTTCCGCGTGAATGTATCTGTTGGCGTATTGCGCATTTCGCAGTGCGGCTTTGAACGGAGCGCGACGAAACCCCAAAGGCGCCGTGCGCGCGGAAGGCGAAAAACGGGGCAGAGGAGCTGGGGAGGACGCGGAACGCCTGCGACCGTGCGAGTTCGAAGCGAACGCCTCCCTCCCTCTCTTTTCTTTCCCCCCGGCCGCTCCCCCATCCGCCTTCCCTCCCTCGCCCTGTCCGTCCTCTCCGTGGCGTCGCGCCCATCGGCGCGCGCCGGGGCGCCGCTGCCTCCTGCGTCCGGGCGCGAGCCGGCGGCATTGCGCTCGGCTCGTAGCGTGTGGGAGCTTCCCAGCCGTCGTCTTTCGACCGCCCACGCCGGCAACTCGGCTTTGTTCGTTCGAACGCTCAGTGGAGACCTTGCCCGGTCGGCCTCCGCGCTCTTCCGCGGCGGGGGCACGTTCGCGCGCGGGCGTCGCTTTTTTTTTTTTTCGCTCCCCGTCGCCGCACGAGCCGCGTGCCCTGCCGCTCACAGGGCCGCCAAGAAGCATCGGACGCATTTTTTGGATATTGATTGAAGATGGGAGCGGGACAGAGCAAGCCTGGCGATGCCCAGGTGGATCTGGTGGACCTGACAAACCTCGTGGTCGGCGACCCGGACACCTCCTTTGCGGGCTCGCCGTCGTTGGAGATTGTCCCGTGCGAGGAGGGGCAGGTGCTGGCCATCGCATACGAAGCCAACGATAGTGCGACGTATGAAGGAGCTCCGAGACAGCACATTCGCTTCAGCACGAGCTTTGATGGTGCGCCCAGCCTCCAGTCTGGAGGGGCCGCGGAGCGCGGGGGGGGGGGGGGGGGGGTGACGGAGCAGTGACCGGGCGCGGCCGGCGGCCGCACCCGGGCGGAATAGGCGGTGAGAAGAGGCGCGGGAGCACGTGTGAAGATGGGGGCGGGACTGGTGTGCCGGTATGAATAGGGGTAGGAGGGGAGGAAACGGGGGTGGGGGGTACAAAGGACGCCCGTGGACGCAAACTTGAGCACTCGAGGATGTGTGGAAAGATGTGTGGGAAGATGCGTGAAAGGGGCAATGGCCTTGACTCGCCGCGTCACGCGCAGACCTGCGTTTTCAACGTTCCATGCGAGCGTGTGTGCACATTGCCAGCGAGCGTGTCCTTGGCCTTTTTTCCTTTCGCGCATCCTCGCGCTCGGCCAAATGTTCTGTGCGTTCTATGCATTATTTGGTTATTTGCGTCATGCCTCGTGTTTCGCATTTTGTTTCTTTTTACGTTTCTTTGTCACCTTCCTTCCCCCCTCACCCCCCCTTCCCCTTCTCGAGTCCTGCAGGCGGTTTGACGTGGACGCCGAGCATCGCTCCTGCATGGGGATTGGCCCCGTGCTGGGGTCCTGCGTTGTTTTGGGACGCTTCTCGTCTTCGTCTCTTGCTGTTCTACTCGGAGTCTCGCAAGTGCCTTTCGCGCGGCGGCGACGTCAAGGTGATGACGAGCGAGGATCTCGGGAGCACGTGGAGCGCTCCCGACATGGTTCTTTCGCACGAGGAGATGGGCGAGGTCCCAAAGGTGACGAGCAACCGTCCGACCATGGACGCGGACGGCGCGCTCTACCTGCCCGTGCACCTCGAGCCCGAGAGCTCGCACGCGACCTTCAATGCGTCGACGCGTTCCGAGCTCGAGGAGCTGGACGCCTCGGGCCTGGCGCCTGAGCCTCCGCCCGGCACTGCCGAGCAGAGCCTCGTGACCTCTGCGCTCATGCTCAAGAGCACGGACGGAGGCATCACGTGGCGCAAGCTGCCGTCGCTCGAGGACGCAAACCACTGGGTGATCCAGCCGTCGATCGAGTCTCTGGGAGACCACAAGCTCGTCTGCTTCCTCCGAACGGGCGCAGGACGCGTGTACATCTCCCGCTCGACGGACGACGGCGAAACGTGGACGCGTCCGACCTCGTCCTCGCTCCAAAACCCAAATTCAAAAGTCGCCACAGCATACCTCTTTGGGCAGCTTCTCATGGCGCACAACAGCTCGACAAAGACGCGATCCCCGCTCTCGCTCTCCATCTCCGTCGACGGAGGACGCGCATGGACCTCTCTCGCAACTATCGACGAAGAAGCAGACGCAGCATCGCCCTCGATCGTCCTCTGGGGAGAAGACGAAGTCAAGGTTGCCTATTGCATCGACGAGCGAAGGCTCAGAATCGCCTTTGTCCGACTCGAAGTCGAACAACTCTAAGACACACACGTACATACGTACATACGTACATACACACATACATACATACACACACTCATACATACCGCGTGCAAAACTGTTCCTTTTTCTCTCCTTTGTTGCCGCTGACCACCCACACTGCATTCTCCCCACATGCCCCGCCGAGGCTGCCGAGAGCAGATGAGCGCACGCATCGAACGAGGCCTCACTCGCTCCGCGTCGTGGCGCCTAAAAAGTTTCCGGTCCGCTCTCATCTGTGCCACCGCCGCCGCCGCCGCCGAGGGCCCGTGTGCGATTTCCGCAAAAGAAACGTTTCTTTCCTCTCCCGAGTCCTTTTCCTGGATCCTCCGATCCCTTGCCCTGTTTCTCTTCCCTCTTTTCCGTCCGCTCTTCTTTTCGCCACGTCTCCTGGTGGTGATTCTCCGCCTCTCGTATTTTCCAGGATGCCTCTTCGACACCACCTTGCTGCCTCCCCGTTCAGTCTGTGGTTTCGCAATGCCTCGCCTGCCACTCTGCCCTTCTCACCCCAAAGTTCATCTTCCTTTCCCTGCGCTTTGCAAATGCGCCCGTTTCCCACCTTTCACTGTCTTTCTCCGATCCTGCAATGTGCCCCCCCCGCGGTTTTTCCCTTTTTTTCCTTCGCTCTCCAGACCAGATCTTTCTTCTTCGTCGTCGTCTTCTTCTTCTTCTGCCCGCGCTCGCTTGGCCCCCCTCGCATGCGTCCCGCGTTCCTTCTGTTATTCTCGTCCGCACGCGGGGCAACCGGGGCAATCGGGGCAACGTCATGGCTCCCGCACGTGCAGCAGCAGCAGGGAGCGTCGCAATCACTTCCCGCACGGCATCGTTCGCAGCGCGTGCCACTGGTCCGTTCGGTTTTTGGAAAACCCAAGACTTCACTCCCAGCTCGTTTTGCCGCACGAGACCTCGACCCTGCCGACGTCTCTCTCCTCCGAAGCTCGGTTGGCCTCCCCAAAGCGCGCTCCGCCCAGCTTGGGGGGCGCTTGTTCGAGTTAAAAGGTCTGGCCAATCTCAAGCCCCCCGATCCTCTGACGTCCCGCCCCTCTCTCTTCGTGTGGCGTCGCGTGCGTTGGAAATGACAGCGACTTACACCCGCTCGCCCGGCAGGCGCAGAACGGGGGGACACCCGCGACGGTGCACCGTTTTCGTGCGCGCGCAGTTTTGAGTCCTCTCGTTTCGTGTCCCTCGGGTGGCGGCCTTTCGGCGCTGTGGGTTCTCTTCCGAGCGATGCCGGGGCGCGTGGATGAGGAGGCTCGCGGCGTGCGTCAGAGCCTTGGGGAAAATCTCGAGGCCACGGGCGTTCAAGAGGGAGTGATGCTGTGTGTGAGCGCTGCGCGAGCGATGTGCTGCTGCGTTTGTGTCCGCACGGGCGTCTTGGTGAATCGCAGGGACGCGCGGGAGAGGTGAGGCTCCCAGAAGCGGGTAAAAGCGGCACGAAAAGCTCGCGGGCGCCCTCCTCAACGGGGAAGAGAGGGAAAGGAAAGAAGGAGCATGCGCCTGGCGGTGAGCGAGCGAATGGACGAGCGAACGAGCCGTCGGTCGTCGGTTTGTTCGCTCGGCGCCGAGACGTGCAATGTGCGTGCGGACGATGGTGGCACGTCGGCTTCTTGGCGTCTACCTGCGTGCCTTGACTCCGCGTTCGGCGAGGTCGGCTCCTCCGGTGAGGG
Organism: Prototheca ciferrii; assembly: GCA_003613005.1. Lineage (NCBI taxonomy): Eukaryota > Viridiplantae > Chlorophyta > Trebouxiophyceae > Chlorellales > Chlorellaceae > Prototheca > Prototheca ciferrii. Next base: position 41,920 of record PEIA01001111.1, read on the forward strand.
AGGCGAGTTCGAGGGCGGTTGCGTCTGCGCGGACGTCGTCAGCAAAGGTGTCTTCGGCGTCATCAAAGGTGCGTCCGTAAGCCTTTTCGGCGGCTCTCTTGGCGAGTCCGTAGGCGACGAGCGTGGCGAGGGCGAAGACTGCGAGGTGGAACACGCAGAGCACGGGCACCATCATGTCCGAGCCCATGTACTCGGGGTCCCAGGCGACGAGCTTCCTGTACATGACGTAGGCGGTCTGAATCCACCAGGCGCCCTGGATGATGGTCAGGTAGGGCCTCGCCAGCGCCGCGACGACGTTGTGCGGCCAGGCGGCCTCAAAGGCCATGGCGATGACGGTGGCGAAGACCTGCAGCGCGAGGATCAGGTGCACCTTGATCTCCACCTCGGGACCCTTGAGGTGGAACACGAGCAGCACGCCCTCGATCAAAAAGCCAAGGCCCAAAAAGGCGCGCGAAAAGCCCTTGTTCACGCGAAGGTGGTGCACGGCCAAGTCGGCGATGCCAGACGCAACAAAGGCAAAGTACATGGTCGAGTGCTGCCAGTCGCGGATCGTCTCCAGGTCAAACTTGCCGTCCGACGTGTGCAGAGCCTGGTAGCGCGAGTGGCCCAGGCGAAGCTCGCCGGCAATGCCAAACAGAGGAAGCACAATCTTGATCCAAGGCTCGATCGGACCGCGCAAAAAGGGGGTGCCGAACTGGAGCGTGTACCACCCGGACGACGTGAAACGACGACGACGAGCAAGCGACGAAACGTGCGCGTAGATGACCGAAAACGTCCACCACAGACCCCAAATCTGCATGCGGAACGCGAAGAGAGGAAAGCGTGAAAAAGAAGGGCGAAGAAAAATCTCCTCCCGATCCCGCCTGGCGGATCGCTCGCAAAGTCCCTCTCCACCCTTGCTGCAGATCGCGCGACCACAGCTCGCCGCTACGCTGGTCCTGACCGCTCAACCCGAGCGCCGGCCCCAGAGCGGCACGTGATCGCCACCCCAGGCCCAGAAGCTCGCATCGCCGCATCCACGCACCACAAAGAAGGACCCGGGAACGATGTGGCCGAGGTAGGCGCCATGGTTGTACGAGTACGACCCGTCCTCGTTCCGGATGAACGTCGCGGCGTGCGCCGAGTGGTCGTGCCCCGCGTGCTCAGAGCTCATGTCCATGGTGGGACCGAGGACACGACGAGGGGGGAGCTATCAAAGCGGGGGGGAAAACGGCTCCGAGGCCGCAATGGATCACCTGCGTTGCGGACAAAAAGGACACGTGTAAGCGACCATCCGGGCGCGAGAGCGCAGAGTGCACATCTGCGCGAAAGAGAGCCGGCGCAAAGCAAAAAAAGGAAAAAAGGGGGGGGCACGCCCGGACCCGGCCAAAACCTCTTTCTCCGCCCCACCTCGCGTCCGCCCTCTTCCTCCCCCCCTCTGCCCCTTCAGCGATCGGGGAAGCCGCGGCAGAGTCCAACCCGCCTTTTCCGAAGGCACCTCGTGCCCCCGCTACGGGCGCCGGCTCCGCGAGCGCGCGGCGGACCAGAATCAAAGCGCCGACGCGGATTCCAAGCGCAGAAACAAATCCGACCGCAGGGCCGGCGCGACCAGGGACAGGGGCGGGCGCATTTTCCGCCGGCGCCCTCGGCGCTCTGCTGTCAGAGAACGCGGAGACGCGGGGCGCGTCGCTGCAGCGCTGCGAGCGCGTCCCAGCCCGCACGCCGACGCTACGTCCGGTCCCGCGCGCACACACTTTTCAGCACCACGGCGCTGGCGACGAAAGTTGCAGAGACGGGAGCGGCCCGCGACAAACGGCGCGACGGTCGACGCGCAACGCGCGCGAGCCTTTTTGAGGCCCCGGCCGCGGGGACCCCCGCGCGCGGCGCGGGCGCGCGCGGCCCGACGCGGGGGACGCCAGGCGGTTGAAGATCTGGGCGGCGCGGAGCGCGACGGGGGTGGCGCCAGGCGGCAGCGCTGCGGGGATGCGCGACGGCCAGAAACGCGGTGTAAAGCGGAATTGCGATACCAGGGAGACGAGCAACGCCGCGACTCGACCGGCGACGGTGATGTCCCTCGACGTTGAGCGGCAAAGGGAAAGATGGCGGGTGCGATTTCGATTCGATTTCGAGACGGGGGATGCCCAGCGAGCCACCGCAAAGCTTGGCGCAACCCTCGCCCCGCGGCAAGACGCCTCGCGCGTCGACCGAACGACCAGGCTTCGCAAACAAAAGAAAGCGTGCTCAACGTGGTGCGCACGTCGATCGCAGTCGCAGATCCTGCTGTCGGGGCCCTGGAGGCACGGCTGCTCGGGCCCCTGGCTCTGAGGTCGCAGGCGTCCACGCTCACGTCGGCGCTCACGTCGGACATATCTTCAGAGTTGGAATCGAATGCGATCTTGGGTGTCGGCGTTCGAGCGGCCCCGCAGCTCGGTCGGCCACGGGCCTTTTTGCCGCTCGATTGCGTTCAAAGGAAAAAAAACGAAAAGTGGCCGTGTCATGACCCTCACTCCCGCCTTCTTTGCGTATTCGAGCGGAAGTTCAAACATTCGTGTCTTGGATGGGATGCGCTTCGCCGGCACGGCCCGCCTGCGACCGTTTCGTCCCCCTCGGCTGCACGTCGTCGGCAGGCCGAGCTGGCGCCCCCATCGCTCAAGTCCGCGCGGCACGGCGGCATCGGCCTCGAGCGCAGGCTGCAGGTGCGTTGGGGACAACAGGAGCGCTTGCTGCAGGCGGATGCAGGCAGGGCGGCTCTGACGACGCTCCTGGAGGTGAGACTGGGGCCGGCCCCAGCGTCCGCCCGGACGGCGACGTGGGTGCCCGCGCCAGTGCCGCCCCTGGCGAAGGCTCTGGCGCCCCGAGCGCCCTGAGCGCCATCTCGGGCGGCAGTCCGGCGCGCCACCGCCGCGGGAAAGTCGCGCGCAGTCAGCCGGGCCGGACAAAACTTTCCCCCCCCTGTCGGCATCGTCGTCATCCCGCGTCTTTTCTTTTTTTCGTACTAGGCCTCGCGTCTTAGCCATGGCGCGTCGCCTGGTCTCGTTCGCGCTACTGTGCGCTCTGGTCGCCGTCGCCGGAGCCCGCCCCTCGCGGCCCGGGGTGGGCGACCCCCCGCCTCGCGTGGCCTCGCGTTACGCTCCCTCCAAGTTTGCCACCCTGATCACCCCCTTTGCGGACTACGAGGAGCTCATGTGCGTGCGGGATGTTTCGGGGGGGGCGTTCGAGAGCTTCCGAGCGCTGCCCTCGTCGCGACGGGCGAGGGCAAGGGTTTCGCTTTACGCTTGCGCGTGTCGCGGACTCGGCGCGGCCGCGATCTTTCCCGCTTCCCACCCTGCGTCGCCCCGATCGCCAGCGTCGCCATCGTGGCGCCACCGACCTGGCAACGCGCTCTCCGTTCTCCTTCCGCCCCGCTTCCTCGCCCCGGCGCCTTCGCCCCGTACGCGCTCGGCATCTGCCCTGCCCGCGCGCGTTGTCGGGCGTGACTGCCCCCCCGTTGCCCTCAGGACCATTGCCGGTCCACGTTCGCCCCGCGGTCCCCTCACCTCTTGCTCCCCCTCCTCTCCTTGCTTTGTTCATTTCCCTCAGCCTGACTCCCCGTCCCGTCGAGTACGTGGCCAAGCACCACCTTCCGAAGAGCTTTGACTGGCGCGACGTCAACGGCACGAACTTTTTGTCGACAACGCGCAACCAGCACATTCCGCAGTACTGCGGTTCGTGCTGGGCGCACGGATCGACGTCCGCGCTGGCGGACCGTGTCAACATCAAGGCCGGCGGCGCGTGGCCGAGCGCGTACCTGTCCGTGCAGAACGTGGTTGACTGCGGCAATGCTGGTTCGTGCCACGGCGGTTGGCACGGTCGCGTGTACCAGTACGCTGCCGAGAAGGGCATTCCCGACGAGACGTGCAACCTGTACCAGGCTCGCGACCAGGTGTGCAACGCCAAGCACCAGTGCTACACGTGCTGGCCCGAGGTTGGCTGCAAGCCAGTGCGCGACTACAAGCGCGTGGTGGTGACCGAGCACGGCCGCGTGGGTCCCGACGCCGAGTCGATCAAGGCCGAGCTGTACGCGCGCGGGCCCGTCTCGTGCGGCATCGACGCCACCGCCGCGCTCGACGCCTACCAGGGCGGCATCCACGCCGAGTTCAACCCCGCCCCGCACATCAACCACATCGTCTCCATCGTCGGCTGGGGCGTCGAGGACGGCGTCGAGTACTGGATCGTCCGAAACTCGTGGGGCCAGCCCTGGGGTGAGGGTGGCTTTTTCCGCATCCCCACCTCGAACGCCTATGGCGGCCGCGGCAACGACTACAACCTCCTCATCCAGGCCGACTGCATGTTCGGCGTACCGGGCGAGTGGACCGACGCCAGAGAGCTCGGATTCGGAGACGAGGACGAAGGTGAGGTCGAGCAGGCGCACCAGACCCTCGAAGAGGTCGTCGAAGCCGCTTTTGAAAAGACCGCCCTCTCCGACGCCGTCCAGAGCTCTTTCGAAAAGTCCGTCTCCGACGGCGCCGACGCTTCCGTCTCTCTGTTCCCCCTTTCGCTGATCCGGCCCATGGGAGACCTGCTCTCGACCACACTCGCCTCGTTCGAAGCCCAAGCCGATGCGCTGTCCGGGGCCGCAGCCTCTGAAAAGACGGCCGAGACGACCACTGCCGCCGCCGCTGCCGACACCTCGATCACGGTCGAGCACCTGTCCGAAAAGCCCCTTCTCGAGCTCGTCAGCGTCTCCGGGTTTGCTCCCGGAGAGGTCGAGAGCCGCGTCGAGCGCCTCCGCGCCGACAAGCTCCTGCGCAACCGCCCCTTTGCGCTCGCCGCTGCCTCGGGCCGCCACGCCGCCCGCCGCGCCGACGCCGCGCGCCGCGTCGCGCGCCGCGCCGCCCACCGCGCAGCCAGGGCCTAAGTCACCACGAATAAATGCGGCACGGCAGTTCGCCGCAAGCGTAGAAGCGACCGCGACTCGAAGAGCGTCCAGCGCGCCGATCTCCCACAGCTCGACTGATACCTCGGCGTGTGCACGCCAACCCGCCCCCCCCCCCTCCCTCTGCACCCGCGCCTCCACTTCCACTTTTTCCTCCCGCGGCTAATCGTTTGTATCCCCCATTCGTTCGCCCGCCGGGGGGGGGGGGGAGGGGGGAAGAGCCTTTTCGCGACCTGCGCTCCGCCCACCTCCTTTTTCCTTTGTTTCCTCCCGACCCTTTTGTGCAGCGCCCCCCCCGTCCCCTTTTCGCGACGCGTCGCGTGCGTCGCCCCCGATCCTGTGTCTCCCTTTCCATGCAGCCTTCGCCTCTTCGTCGTGGCCGCAGCTTTCGGCTTCTTTTCCGGCGCGATCTCTGGCCGCGCACCGCTCGCGTGCGCCACCCCGCTGCCGAGTCTCCCTTGCCTCTTCCTTCCACTCCCTTGCTGCCCCCTTTTTCTCTCCGATGTCGGAAGAGACTGTGTCTTGCAGACCGACCCGCGGCACAGTTTGCCTGCGTGTTGTGGTCTCGCTCTCCGTCGCCAGCTCGTCAGCAACGCACTCGCTGCGAACGCGCGACGCGCAAATCGAGCGTCGCTCAAAGAGGGGAGAGGGAGCGAACCGCCGAGGCGAGGAGGCGAAACGCTGCCGAGAAGCGGGGCTGTGGGAGATCACCGAGGCGCCACTAGCGGAAGGACCGAGACGACCGACCCCCTGCCGTGGCATTCCCGCCCTCCTCCCTTATCCGCCCCGACTGTCGATCTCCGCACCCTCCCGCCACGTCCCCCGCGTCTTCTCGCTGCACCGCCGCGTCACTCGCCTCCCTCCCGTACCTGTTCCCCGCCGGCGGGGAACACAGCCTCCTGACGCGGCGCTACCGCTTTCCCAGTCCGACCGCCGCGGGTGCGACCAGTCGCGCTTCGGTCGCGCACACCCGAACTGCACGCTCCCATCGCATCAGACGGTTCAGCGAGGACGAGAGCGAAACTCGCGAGCCGTCTCGCAGCGCCCTGCGCGCGCCCGTGCCCCCTGGCTTATCGGACAATCGCGCTCGCGAGGGCTGCCTCGGCGCGCCGCTCGAGCACTCCATTCGCCCTCTCCGCGGGCGAACCGTCTTTTTGATCTCATAGCTCGTCGGTGATCGCTCCCCCCGCGCTTTGGCTTTCCCGCGCGTCGAGAGAACGGTCTTGGTCGCGCCCCCTCCCCCTCTCTCCCTCTCTCCACCATGCTGGGTTCTGTCCCTGCCTCCTTTCCTTCGGCCCCGGCCGTTCGAGCGCGCGCCGCGCCGCGGTCGGGCCCGGCCACGCGCCGCTTGTCCGGTGCGCCCGTGTCTGGCCTGCGCGCTGCTCGCCCCTCGCTGCGCTCGACGCCCGTGTGGATGCATCGTTTGTCTGTGCAAAAGGCCGGCGTGACTGCCGCCGGGGGCTCGCGCGCGACGAGTTCGTCCGCGCGCTCGGGCTCGTCCGCGCGCTCGGGCTCGTCCGCGGCCACGGTCAGCGGGCATCACCGTCGCCGCACTGTTGGCGGGGGTGGCGTGGCCAGCGGCTCGACCTCGACGTCTTCGAGCCACCGCCAGCGCTCGTCCGAGCGTTCTCGCGGCACTCACGACCACGTCTCGCAGGCGTCCTCGTCGTCGAGCCGCGAGCGTCGCCGCGCGACCCACGGCTATGGCGGTCGTGGCCCAAGCCCCGGGGCGAGCCGCACGGCGTCCGGTCGGTCCGGATCGGCGTCGCGTCGTTCGGCGTCGCCGGTTCGCCGCCCTTCGGCGCCTCCGTCCCGTCCTCGCACGCTGCGTGAGGCGTACGGCGCCCTTGGCTTGCGCCGCGGCTTTTCGACGCGCGAGGACGCACGCCGGGCATTCCGGTCGACGGCCAAACGCCTGCACCCGGACGTCAACCGGTCGTCGTGGGCGTCGCGCGAGTTTGCGCACGCCAAGGCGAGCTACGAGGCCGTGCTCTCGGACCTCGACCGCGCGGACCGCGAGTTTGCGCGCGACCAGGCGGGTCTTGCCTGGGGCTTCATCGGCAACCTTGGCTTTGGCCGCGGCCGCGCCGACGCGCACGACGCGCCCGAGGCCGACGACGACGCCGAGCGGTACTACTACGGCGATCTCGCAGCGGGTCAAGGCGCCCGCGGCCGGGGCGCTCCCGCGACGGGCGAGAGCGCGGGCGCCGCCGCCGCCGCTGCCGCCGCCTCGTCGCGCCGGCCCGCCTCGACGCGGCCGGGCGAGCCGCGGCCGTGGTCGTGGGGCCTCGGCGGCCTGACGACGATGGCCAGCGGCATGCTGCGTTCCGAAGCCGACAACTCGAGGCCCCTTGGCGCCTCGCCCGCGCCCTCGTGCGGCGCCTCGCCCGCGGCCTCACCCGCCCCGCGCAGCTCGGGCCCCCACGGCGCTGGCGTCCACTACACCTCCAGGGGCGAGAGCGCAGCCGATCGCGCCCTCGGGGAGGAATCGAAGAGCGGGGGCATCGCGACCGACGGCACCGAATGCTCCTCGGCGCCCGCGACCGGCCGCGCCGCGGCTCCCTCGTCCAGGGCGCCCCGCCCGTCGACTCCCCTGGCCGGGTCGTCGCGCTGCGCGTCGCCGACGCCGCCTCCCGAGGGCATGTCCGTGGACGAGTGCCTCGAGTTTGAGGAGTTTCACGAGGAGCTCGAGACGGTCGACTCGCTCGACGCCATCGCCTGTCTGACTGGCCTCGACACGTGCACCAAGCGCTCGGGCGTCTCCCCGCGGGACGGGCGCGGGCGATCTGGGCTCGCGCCGGCATCCGGGTCCGCGGAGGAGGCGTCCTCGATGCGCGCCGACTCGGCGTGCGACGCTCCGCTTCCCCCCGAGGCGTCCTCGATGCTGACCGCGACGCCGCCGCGCGTCGACGACCCGCCTGCGAGCGCGCCCTCCTCGAGCGCCGCGGTCTCGTCCGGGCACCGCTCGGGCCGCGCGCTCGAGCTGCGCGCGCGCCCGCCCTCGCCCTCGTCGCCGATCGCGTCCGGCACGCTCGCGGGCCTGGGGCGTCTGGTGCGGTCGTTCGAGGTCGAGTTTCGCGCTTGGCGCGAGGAGCGCTGGGCGGCCTTTCCGGGCGAGTCGCTGCTGCCGGCGCCCTTGCTCGGGTTTTGGGAAGACCTCCGGGAGCTCAAGGAAGACCTGATCGAGTACCTCGAGGGAAACGACGAAGAGGAAGACGACGAAGAGGAGTTTCGCGACGCCGCAGAGGTCTTCGACGCGCGCGCGCCGAGGCCCAACGGCGATCATGTCGACGACGACCATCGTGAGGGGCGTCGCGCCTCGTTCCCGGGCGGAGGACTCTACGGCGCCGCACGAGCCCGCGCAGCGGCTGCAGCTGCCGCCGCCGCCGCAGCTGCAGCCGCTGCGCGTGCTCGCGCCGCGGCGGCGGCCGCCGCCGCCAAGCGCTGCGCGGCAGACGCGGCCTCGGCCGCGAGAGACGTCGCCTCGTGGAGCCTCCAGCTCGACCAAGACCTCGACGCCATCCGGACCAGGTTTGGACTCTAAGGGCGAGTGCGCAACGCAACGGACGCAAACCGATCCGATTCAACAAACCAACAAGCGCTCCCCTCGCCACTCGCGCCCGCGCCCTCTCCTCGCCTTGTTCCCTTTTGGCGACCCTCCCAATGCGCCTTGTACCATTTCTTCCCCCGTTCCCTTTTACGCTGCCGATCTTCGGTTTCCGCGTTCCAGCACGTATCTGTGCTTTTGAACCGCCGTATCTTCAACCCCTTCCGCTCCTTTGCTGCCAACGTCCTTGCTGCACCTTTGTCTCTCGCCAATCCCTACTCCCAATCTCGCTGGCTCCTCTCCCTTGGCCTCGACTCTCTCGCGGCCTCCTGGCTGCTGACGCGCGTCCCGCCCCGTCTCGCGTTCCGCGAGCTCCTTTCGCCCTTTGCGAGCCCTGTGCTCCCCCATTTCGCGCGGCGCCTTGCTTTCGGCAACGGGACCTGCTCCTTCTCCTGCTTTCGTTTTCGTACCCCCTCTTCTCTTCCCCCACCCGTGCCCTCTCGCTTTCGTCACGCTTTCCTCTTCTCCACCCCTTTTTTCTTCTTTCGTTCTCCCGTTCGTTCTCGAGGGGGGCGTTGCTCTCCTGCGCAACGTTTCGGCCGCGCTTCGGCGCCTGCTCGGCGGCATCTATCCTCCCCCCAGGCTCGTTCCGCGGACGGTTTCCCCCGAGATCCTTTCCCACCTTTTGGACCTCCCCCCGGATGCTGTCGTTTCCGTTTGGTCTCCCCTCCCGCCAAGTCTTCCCTAGCCTCCCTCCCAGAGCTCATCCTCTTCGAAAGGACCCTTTTGTTGTTGTTGTTTTCCACTGCCTTTTTGGCACCTCGGCGCTTTCCCAACGTCACCGCTTCCTGACTGTCTCTTCTCTTTTTGATCGCCGCCGCGCGTTGAAAGTATCCTGCTTGGAATTATGGATGGAGCGTTCCAGGCCAAGCCCAAACAAGCAAGGGACGTGGCAAAATCGCACTCCACTCACGGACCTTAGGAGAAGGCGGGCTACGCAAAGGGAACTGTCAGACAGGTAGAGGCTGCAAGCGCATCGCGTCAAAAGATGTAGATGGACAGCGTAAGAATGGGTTGCGAAGCCGAGAGAAAGGCTAGGTGAAATGATATTTTGCCAGGGGACAGATATCGTTGGTGAGGAATCGAGCGCTGAACAGCAAATGAACATGCAGATCGAACGATAGAAAGAGTGCAGCATTGGCGATTCACAAGGAGAAAGCATTGATGCACACAAAAAACGAGCGCGTGGGACAGCACACAGCGATCTTTTTTGGCTCTTTTTCTACTGGTTGCCGCTTCTTCCGCTTCTTGAATGCCAGCGACTTGGTGACAACGCTGCGAACTTTGCGAACAACCGCTTCGCGAGCACACTTTGCACGGGAACACCGGTGACGACGTCGAAACCCGGGATTTCCGGATGTTGCGGGTTGTATTGAGGTCGGGGTGCCAGGAGCGGTCGCAGACGGAGCAGTGCTGCGAGCTGTGGCGGTCCCAGCCCTCCCAGAGGGCTCCAGCTGCCTCCAGCCTCATCATCCATCCACGTACGGCATGTCATCGGCGAGGTCATCGAGCACGCGCCCAATCGTCCGAATTTTGAGTGACGCCGCGAAGGAGGGCAGGTGCTGCAGCGCCACGGTTGGGTTGGGAGGCGGTGGGGGCAGAAGAAGGGGCGAACGGGGCAGGTGCAGCTCCCGCCCCGCCCCCGTGCAGCGCCCTGGACCGGGCGGACCGGGGCGGCGGGCGCAGTGCCTTGGGCGGGCTCGCGTACCGCCTGCCACCTCGTCCGCTTCTCCCCCCCTGCCCCCCGCCGATCGCTGGGCGCGCCGGCCGCGCCGCCCCGACGCGATGCGCACGAGTACGCCTTGCAGCGCTCTATCGCTCGCAGTCCCGGGCTCCCGGGGAGCGCTGTCGCGCGTGAGAATCGTAGCGCGACGCGCGCAGGGCGAAGATGGAGGACAACACTACCCCCTTCACCTTTACGCATGGGCGCAGCGAGGGCGAGGTCACGGACCGCTCGACGACGTCGCTCATGTCGACCACGGACGAGAACGACTACGTCGAGCCTCGCGTGGTTGACAAGGCCGTCGATGCCGAGGCATACTCGCCCATGAATCCGCAGTGGTGGCTCGTCAACTCGGCGCACCCCTACGCGCCCTTTCCCGGCAACTCGCTCGAGTGGCAATCCAACGTCTACGACGACGGCACCAGGTGCGCGCGAGCGGGCGCTCGGAGCCTCGCTCGCGTGGGGAAAGATAGGATGTGGATTTGACGGATCGATCTGAATCATGAGCGATGCGCCTCACGACACGCGATCGCGTCGGGATTCGCGTCGCGACCGTGGGAGGGCAGAGAGGGGAAGGGGAGGGAGGGGAGCGTCGGATGCACGACGCCGAGCGGCGAGGAGCTGGCTCGATGCGATCGCGCGCGACGCGTCGTGTCTCGTGCGGCCTCTCTTGCTCGCGCGGCACCCCTTCTGGCCTTTGGGTCGTCTCACGCGTCTGTCTCTGCTTCTCCCCTTTCCCACTTCACCTTCTCTTTCCAGCTACGAGGGGTTGACGATTTTGGACATCCCGCACGGTCCTGGTGTTCTTCGGATGGGCACGGTGGGCGGTGGTGGGATGTCCGGCGTCAAGTTTGGCGACCGGTACTATGGCGAGTTCGAGTATGGCTTTGCGCACGGTTTGGGCGTCTACGAGTCTGTGGACGGGCGCGTGTACGCTGGTGAGTTTGCGATCGGCCTTCGCGAGGGCTGCGGCGTCGAGTCGTGGACCTTGCCGCTCGAGGACTACCTCACGCCGCGCGTGAGCAGGGGAATCCGACGCGGCGCGCCCATTTACGGCAAGGCGAAGCGGCACGGCGTCGAGCAGGGAAAGGCCAAGGCCAAGGACCAGGCCGCCGGAGGGGCCCCTGGCGAGGTGCACGAGGATCCCGCAGCTGCCGAGGCCCCGGGCGACAACCCCGCTGCGGAGGGGGAGGATCAGGCTGCCATCGAGCGCGAGCTGGCCGAGGCCAACGCTGCGCGTCGCAGGGCCCGTCGCGAGCGTCGCCGGCGAGACAGCGGTCGTCGCGGCTGGAGCAGCGCGTGGTTTCTGGGGCCGCTAGCCCGGATTCCTGCGCTTCGGGCGCTGCGCGTGCCCGACCCCATCCTCTCTTCGGACGAGCGTTGGATCCTTCGTACGATCCCGATCCGGACTCGTACATTCCCGAGGCGTTCTCCTCGGACGAGGAGGTGGTGACGTACGCGATCCCCCCCCCTCGGGTGCCCGACGCGCCTCTTCCTCCCGACCTGCCGCCGTCTCCGAGCGACCAGGAGGAGGACGAGGAGGCGGAGTTTGAGGAGCGTCTTTTGGACAAGTCTCGCCCAAGCGTGTTCCAGCGTCTGCGCGACCGCGTGCTTCGCCGTCCCGTGCTGGCTCGGGACCTCGACCCGAGCGTCTTTCCCGACGACCTCGAAGAGACGAACCGGCAGCGCGACCGCGACCAGCGCACCGCGCTGGGCGAGCGTCGTCGGTTCCTGCCGTGGGTCGACCCAGAGGAGCTCGCGCCGGCGGCCATGGACGGGGGCGTCGCGCAGGACGCGACCTCGTCCGAGGAGCACGAGAGCGACGCGTGGCGGGCGCCGCCGAGCTCGTCCTCGGAAGAGGACCTGGACGAGGAGGAGCGCGCTCGCGAGATTCCCATGACGTCGTCCGACTCGGACCTGCTGGACGACTCGGACTCGGATCCCGAGGTGCGCGCCTGGGTGCGCAGGCAGCGCGCCGAAAAGGGCGGCGACCCGGGCGACGCGCTCTCGGAGCCCCGCCTGCGGGCCTACGACCAGGTGCTGCCCGGCTACCGCACCGCGTTCACGTACGAGGACCTGATCGACGCCGAGAACGCCGGGCAGATCACGGAGATGCAGCGGCGCTACCTCTCGCGCGCGCTCGCCGAGCAGCGCTACCGCAACCGCATGAAGGTCGAGGCCACGCTCGAGGCCGAGCGCGACCTGGCGCGCTACCGCCAGGAGGCCGAGGACGCGCGGCAGGAGCGCGAGGCGCGCAAGAACGGCTGGAAGACGTATCCGGACGGCGACCCGATGCCGGACGCCAAGGGCCTCGTGCCCCTCGAGGATGGTCGCTTTGTCCGCCGCAAGGACCTCGTCACGCGCCTCGTGCCCTCCAAGCTCTCCGCCGTCCGGGCGCTCCTGCTCTCGGCGCCGCACGTCGCGCGCATTTCGCGGGCGGGCACCTGGATCGACAACGCGCACGAGGCCGACCCGGACCCGTCCGGGCTCTTCTGCACCCCGGGAGAGGTCGAAGGTACGGCCGAAGAGGCCCGCGAAGTGGCCGCGCGAGCGGCCATGTTCGAGTTCAAGCCCGACGGCGAGATGCTGCGGCAGCTCGCCACGGACGGCAACGGGACGCCGCTCAAGATGTTCCAAGATCCGATCCACTACCCCTACGGCTCGCGTTTCCTCGCCCCGGGCCCGGCGGGCCTCGCACACGATCTCCCGGACGACCCCCACCTCCGCGCCTCGATGCGGGCCGCGCTCCGAAACCACCAGCGCATCTGGAAGCTGTTCAACCTCCCGAGAGCATCTTTCGAGGGCGACGAAATCGACCGAGGAGCCAAGCTCTTCCTCGACAAGCTCCGAGCCATCAAGGGACTCGAACGCATGGTCGTCGGCTGGGAGGAAAAGGCGAGCAGAGCCCGCCGAGGCGCCGCCACGGGAGGCAACGCAGGCTGGGCCGCCGCGGGGAAGACCGATCCCAACGACGCCGCAGCCGGCGGCGACACTCGAGGCTCCGCGGGTGGAGCGGGCGGCCCTGACGGCGCAGGCGCCGGCGCCGACGCCGGCATCGACTCTGACTCTGACGCCCCGCCCCCGGGCTCCTACCCGGCCCTGACGCGTCCCCCGCCGTCGTCGTCCTGGCGCCGCGCCGCCGGGCAGCTCGCGCAACGCACGGGCACATCGCACCTTTTGAAGAGCGCGCACCGCGCCTGGGTCAAGGCGGCTCGTCGTCGCAAGCGCCGCGAGGCCAAGGGCCGCGGCGAGGACGTCGACGAATCCGACACGACGGCCACCGAGGACCTCTCCGAGGACGAGCGGCTGGAGCGCCGCTGGGAGGGAGACTACCCGGATGTGCGCGACCCGCCCGAGATCCAGCAGCGCACGCGCGACGAGCGGAGGCGCGAGCGCCGCCGCCGCCGCGAGCGCGCCGAGCGCCTGCGTGCCCAAGGCGTGCGTGTGGACCCGGGAGAGGACGTCCCCAGCTCCACCGAAGAAGAGGAGATCCAGCGGTTCCGCAAGGGAGGCGGCATGGACCAGGGTAAGTTTGACCCTTGGAAGCCCTGGCCCAAGCTCGACCACCACGACCGCGACCGCAGAAAGGCCGAACGCAAGCGTCGCCGCGAAACCCGTGAACGCGCCGAGCGCGAGCGGCAACGCCAGGCCGAGGAGCGGGGCGAAGCCCCCCCGCCGCCGCCGCCCCAGCCCGCGTCCTCGTCGTCCGACTGGTCGTCGTCCTCGGGCTCGGACTCGATGCTGGAGGAGGCCGATCCCATGAACGAGCTGCGAGACCGCGTCGACGCCGTCAAGGCGCGCGCCGAGGCCGTCGTGGACATGGTCCTCGAGAGGCTCGGCAAGAAACGTGCCAAGCCTGCCGCAGCCGCAGCAGCAGCCGCGGCCGCGGCCGCCGAGAAGAAGCGCGAGCGCAAAAAGCACAAGCACGTCTCGGGACTGCGTCCCAAGCGCCCGAAAAAGTCTCCGGAAGAGCTCGAACGCATCGAAAAGCAGCAGGCCGCCGAACGGGCGCGCTACCTGGCCAAGCACGCCGTGCCCAGGGACACAGGAGCGCTTGCGGGCATCGGAGGCATCGCCCCGCCAGAGAACGAGCCGGAAGAGTTCTCGCAGCCGGGACCCTACGGCCAGTTCGACCCGTCGCAAGCCAACAATGACAACAACGCCAACACCAGCAAGGGGGGCTTCCTTGGACGTTTCGGAAGACGACGCGGACCGGCGCCGCCGGCAGGGCCCCCGACGGGACGCCCAGGCGGCGGCTTCCCGGGCGGCGGCGCTTCTCGGGGCGCAGTCGCGGGAGGCGCCGCTCCGGGAAGCGCCGCTCCGGGAGGTGCCGCCGCGGGCGCTGACGACGACGCCGAGTACCTCCGTCGCTTTGGCATGCTCGAGGAGAACGACGACGGCGACGACGACGAGATGCCGCCCCTCGCTTCGATCTCTGTTGCCAGGCTCGGAGGCGGCTCGCTGGCAGTCGTCAACCCGGCCGTGGCCGCCACCGCCCCCGCGTCCCGCGTCCCGATGAGCGCCGCCGCTACCGCCACCCGAGGCGTCTGGCTTCGGGCGATCGCGCAAGGTGGGCAAACCGCCAACCTCGGTCGCCCAGCGCTCGCGTTCGCGGCGCTCTTGCGCCTGCTCGATCGCTCGGCGGCCGCTCCTTCTCCCCCGGGCCCCGCGTTCCCCGGGGCACTTGCTCTTTCGGGCTCGCTTCTTTCTCTCTCGTGCGCGCGTGCGTCGCCGGCGCCGCTGCGCCGCGCGCCGTCCCATGCGAGCGTCAAGGCGGCTGCGCGCGCGCACCAACGCAAGGCCGCCAAGGCGGCCAAGGCCAAGGCTGTCTCTGCCGGCAGGGCCTTGGGCAGCCGTGCTGAGGCGCACCGCCTGGCGTGGCCTCTGTTCGACCGCTCGGCGCGGCTCGCGGAGACATCCGGCGAGGTCACTGCTGCCGTGGCCGAGCCGGAAGGTCTGCTGGCGCACACATCTGGCGAAAGGAAAAGGCGCTCGTCGCGTTCCGCGCGCGCGTCTCGCGGGCTCAAGCCGTCGAGGCTGCGCGTCGACCCGACCGCCGCCCAGCTCGCAGAGGGCAGGAACCTTGCCTCTCTGCTCGACGCTCTGACGCTCTGCGTGCCGTTCGGCGACGCTGCCCCGGAATCGTCTGCGCCGAGCGCTGGCGCTCTTCGTTCGGCTCCGGCCTCCTCGCTTCGCTCCCACCCGATCGCCGTCTCCGCGCGGCACCTCTCGAGGGCTCGAGCGGACGAGGACGAGCGGGCGCGCGCTGGCGCTCCGGCGTCGAAAGGAGGCGCCCGGCGTGGTCTGCGCAATCGTCCTCGCGCTGTGCCTCGCCGCGACGCGGGCCTCGGCGCCCAAGGGGCCTCGACGCGCGCGCCGGAACGCCGAGCGCGGGGGCCGGAGGCGCGGAGCGAGCGGACAAAGACCCCGAAGATTACCGGCGAGACGACGCCCGCACGACGCTGCGTCCAGAGAGCGAAGAGGAACGCGACGAACGGCGCGTGGTCGCCGACCAGCGCAGAACGAGGGCCCGCGCGCGAGGGCGGGGCCCGCGCGGGCGCGCCTCCCCGGGGAGGCCCGCCCTCCCCGGCCCGAGCTGCGCGCCTCTCCTCCCTCGCGCGCGCGCCGGCGCTCGGGAGGCCTCCGCGCCTGGGCGCCGGCACGCGCGCGAGAGGCCGGAATCTCGCGCATCGCGGGCAGTCGCTCGCGCGGGCGCGAGGCGCATCGGCGCGGGCCGGGCGATTCGCAGCTTGTCATCGCGGCCACGCTGCAGCCGGGCGTCGATACCTTCGATCGCGCTCCGTTTTCAGCGCGTTGAGTTTGCGTTCGGGTCGTTCCGCAAGCGCGTCTCGGACCGAAGAAGGAATCGCAGGAGATCTGGCCGTGCCAGACGTTCTTTTTTTTTCGTTCATTTTTGTGGGCGCCGTGTTTGCGTTCCAGGGCACCTCCGAGGCCACACGACCCTATTGAGGTGCGACACGTCGAACGGAGCTCCGCGCGCGCCCGCGGGTCGCGGTCAGCGCTCCGCGAGCTGCGCAGTGGTGTGGCGCGGACGCGCGGGCGCGGAGCACGGAGGCGGAGCGGGCGTAGGGTTGGCGAAAGGGGGTTGCCGGCCCGTGGGAATCGCGAGCGGTGCGGAGAGTTGGCGAGAGAGGAAGCAAAGGGATGCACCTCCCGGATGCTTTGGAACTAGAGCGACCTCCCTTGAACGTTTCCGTCGCAGTTCGGCCTTGCCTTTTGTTGGCTGGGGCTGCTCTGCTCGGAAGCATCCCTTCGTTGCAAGCGCCGTCGGTCGTCTCGGAGCCCCTTGCCGGCTCCATCGACGTTTTTTGCCCTCCTCGCTCCTCGTTCCTTGCACCATGGCGCTCTCCGACCGCGGCATCGGAACCCTAAGGACGGTGGGGGCCTCAAACGCTCGCCACGCCCCCCAGGCCTTGGCCTCCCCCACCAATGTGGTTTTTCGTCGCTCTGCGCCGGCCTTCGCCTCGCTCGCCCTGCTGCCGCCTTCTCGCGCCCCGCGCGCACGTCTGCCGCACGTCTGTGCGTACGGCAAGGGTTCTGACCCGCAGTTCGACCGCAGAGCCGCGTTGGCCAGCGGGGCGGCCGACGCTTCTTCCTCGCCCTTGCCTCGTCCGGTCAGGGGCTCGGCGCTGCCCTCTCCCCCCTCTCGTTCGCGCAGCTCATCTCCCCGCCCTGCACAGGCCTCGACGACGTCCGTGCCCGTCGGTCCCGGCACGTCCGTTCCCGGAGGCGGCTCTACGGCGCGCGGCCGGTCGTCGTCCTTTGTGCTTTCGCCCGCGCTGCTGTCGTCGTACCGGCAGCTGGCCCCGTTTCCCGGCCCCGTACCTGCGTCTGCCTCTGGGCCTTCCCCGGACTCTGCTGCGCCGCGCCGTCCCTCGGCGCCGCCGCTGCGTCGTCCGCTCCGCATCGCGATGTTCGTCGAGCCGAGTCCGTTCACGTACGTGAGCGGGTACCGCAACCGGTACACGAACGCGATCGTGCACCTGCAACGTCTCGGCTGCCAGGTTCTGGTGGTGACCCCCGGCCGCCCCATGTGGGGTCCGCTGGGCGCGGGCGGGCGCGCGGCGCGTCCGCAGCCGGCCGAGTTTTGCGGCGCGAAGGTGCACGAGGTGCTCTCCGTTGGCATCCCGTGGTGGTATCCCGAGCTGCCCCTGAGCCTGGGTGCCGGACGCAGCACCAAGGAGGTCGTGCGGGCCTTTGCGCCCGACCTGATCCACTGCACGTCCCCGGGGCTGCTGACGCTCGGCGCCTGGGCGCACGCGCGCAGTCTGGACGTGCCCATCGTGCTTGCCTACCACACGCACGTGCCAAAGTACCTTGCCTCGTACAACATCGGGCACCTCGGCCCGCTCTTCTGGTCGCTGCTGCGCACCTTCCACGGAAAGGCGGCAAGGACGCTCGTCACCTCGCAGCCCCTCGCCGACGAGCTGCACCAGCAGGGCGTCGGGAAACGGACTGGCGCCAAGGAAACGGAGGCAGAGGAGCCTCAGGGCGACGCCAGGCCCCTCCACGCGCAGGGAAAGCAGCTCGAGGAAGACTGGTTCGGAGCCGTCGCCGCTCGGAGAGCAAACGCCTCAGGATCTCCCTTTGCCTCGACCGAGACCCCCTCGACCGCCTCGACTCCACGAGCCTCCGCTTCCACCTCGGTCTTTTCCTCCCTCTTTTCAGCATTCTCGTCTCCTTCGTCGTCTTCTTCCTCTTCGCCGTCTTTCTCTGCCGCGTCGTCCCCGACGCCTGTCAGCTCGACCATCGAAGTGTGGCAGCGCGGGGTCGACGCCGACCTCTTCACCCCCGCCGCGGGGTCCGCGGCCGCGCGCGACGCGCTCCTCCGAGGAGACGCAGAGGCCCTCAGGGCGATCGGCAAGGCGATGGAGGAGGCAAAGGAGAAGGAAGGCGAGAAGAGTGGTACTGTGGAGTCGGCTTTGGGCGTGAGGTGCAAGACCCCTCATGGGCTTTCGATCGATCGCGCATCGAAGAGCTCTGCGTCCTCTTCCGCCGCTGGCGCGGATGCCATGTCGTCTTCCTCCGTCCCCTCGGCTGGCCAAAGCAAAAAGCATCTGCTGCTCTCGGTCGGCCGCCTGGGCTCTGAGAAGAACCTTTCCTTTTTGCGCCCCATCCTCGAGCGTCTTCCGGACGCGCACCTTGCCTTCGTGGGGGACGGCCCGCAGCGCGCCTCGCTCGAGGCCGAGTTTGCGGGTCTGCCGGTGTCTTTTCTCGGCATGCAGTCGGGCAAGGCACTCTCGGCCGCCTACGCCTCTGCGGACGTGTTCGTCATGCCTTCCGAGTCTGAGACGCTCGGATTTGTCGTGCTCGAGGCCATGGCCTCGGCCTTGCCGCCCGTCGCCGTGCGCGCCGGCGGAATCCCTGACGTCGTCGGCGACAAGGAAGGGAAAGCGGCCTTGCTCTACGAACCAGGAGACGTCGACGGCGCCGTGCAGCGCATCCGCGCTCTGCTCGACTCGCCGGAGCGGCGCAAGGCCATGGGTCGGGCCGCACGC